>JAPMOB010209608.1:0-11040 GCA_029875015.1 Lepomis gibbosus
CTGAGAAGGAGAAACATTTTCTTTCTGCAGCCGGTGGAGTCGCCCCCTGCTGGCTGCTGGAGAGGACGCAGGTTTAAGGAAAGGAAGCATTGGCTTTGCGTCTCAGACCCTGAGGTAGGACAGCAGAGATCCTGCTTCCCTGTAGAAACCCTTTTATCAAGGTTAGTGAAAGATTGTGGTTTCGTTTAAGTCCACGAGTCCTGTCTTGTGCTTCTGGAAAATCTCTGACTTTATCAAACCAAGACCAGGATCTTTCCAGAACATAAATCAGGAGGTTGAGACAGACACCGGAGACGAGGAGAGAAAAGAGAAACCACTAAAAAGAGACTAAACTAATCTGCCAGCTGCCACAGAAGCAGGTTCCGTGAAAGACTCTCTACTGGAGTTGAAAAGATATCCAACATCGGTCGGTTCCATGAAGATACCATGTTTCTCCCCTCTTGGGTTTTTGAACTGCATTCTGGGAATTGTAGGGAAATCTCCAACGGACAGTCAGTAGATGGAAAATGTGAACTGATGAGGCCCTGCTCCTCCTCATGCTCAGCGTTCACAGACTAATGAGATCCACCAGTGGACGGAGATCTGAGGGGAAACTTCGTCCTTTAATCAAATCCTCGTCACAGTTTACCGAGCAGAATTTATTTTATTAACATGAACGTGAACACCGTAAATAAATGAAACGAGTTCACAGCGTCGGCCTTCAGGAGGAGGATAAATCTGCCTCGTTAATTTGTGACGTTCATCCTGCTTGTTAAATACAGATTTGTGAACACGTGGGATCAGAACATTAATCAGCGCCGAGCAGAGTCAAACTGCCTGCAGAGGGTGAGCGGCTTAACCGGCGGTGTTCGCCGGACACACACTCGTTTGTGTTTGTGTGATATCCGAGTGTGAACAAGCAGAAACAAGAGTGTATTAACATCATTATGATAATAAAAGGAGCCGTGATGCTCATACGAAACCAACTCCGCAGCCTCTGTAATTAATTTAGCGTGTGTTGTCCACCCTCTCAGAGTGGAGTGTAATTAAGAGGGATGTAAACAGGGTCACCTCGCCGCTGCTCTCCTTTTCTTACTCCATCAACGGGAAACTCTTCTCACAAACGGGAATCGATGGCTGTGTTTTTAAATAAAACAATTTAAGACGAGGACGGGAGACAAACAGAGGGGATTTATAGTGTTATAGTGAAGGTCTAAACAGACCGCCACGATACGCCAACGACCCCCCCGAGGGGTCGTGAGAGGAGGCTCCTGTGCGACCGACTAATTGAAAATCTACAACAAACGTGTAGCTGATCTGAGTTGGCTTCAGGCAGCTAAACCCTCAATTTGCAAATGACAGCCCCTGCTCTCCAGCACCTGATCCAAGATGTCATCTTCACTGGAGAGAAGAAAAGCAGTCTGCTTTGAAAGGATTTATTAGAAAGTCCCTGTGGCTGCATGCGGACAGCACGGAGAAGGAAAACGAGTTCGACAGATTAAAGAAACAGAACCACTTTGGTTCTTCTGTCGGGATCCTTCCACCGATGTTATTTCCCCTCATGTGGTGTGTTGGGCTGCAACTAGTAGTGTAACAGATTACTTTTCCAAAACAGTAATATTATTAACTAATCCAAGTTACTGCGTTACTGAACTCAACATCTATAACGTGAATACACAACTGTGCTGCAGCTCAGCGGCACCTTCTGAAGCTAAAGGAAGAGAGGCGCTCCAGCTGTAAGAAGCTTCTGCCAGTCTGACATGCAAAGAACATTGTCGTCCGTTGTAAACTCTGCACGAGCAACAAAAGGCTTTCAAACCCTGAACATTTCTACGTCTGATTTATTGTCAGCTGAAGCAGCACAGCGACGTGAAACTTACAGAAAGAAACTCCGGCAGCTGCATCAACGTTTCTGAAAGATAATAAAAAATATCGCCTGGTTCAAAAGTCGGGATTTTCTTGCTTTATGTTTTTTATCTCAGCCGGCGGCATTAAGAAACGTTAATCTATATGTTTTGTAAAAATCACACTGCTTGCTGCTGTAACGCAACGAGTAACATAACTAGTTACTTTTATCAGCCAGTAATAAGTAAAGGGATATTATTACTTTTCAAAGGATTAATAAGTAACAGGTAATATATTACAATTTCTGGGAAACTTGTCCCACACTGTTCGTAGGGGAGCAGCAGTGACCACGAAGGTCTCCATGGTTACATTCAGGAAACATCCTTTGTGTGGAATTACTGATTCACAACTCTGGTGAACGAATGAGTCATTAATTCAGCAGCAGATTCACGTTTTTGTTCATTAATATTAATAAACAGAAACAGAGGCTTGTGTTTGACAGCCTCCCGGCCATTTGAAGGTCCTGCCCCCTTTTTGAAAGGTGTGTTTTTTCAGACTTGACCTCCTGTCCTTAAAATAAAAAGACTCCCACACACAGACCACGTGGAGTCCAGGAGGCTGCACTAACATGTGGGTTTAAAAGCTTCTCTGCAGCACTCGGTGTTTCATTCTGCTGGGAATCTGAAAGGCTCAGCTGCTCTCTGACCCGGCCGCATGTCAGCGACGTGATGAGGAATCAGCTGAGATCTGCACAGAGGACGTTTGAATGATCCCAGAGTCACTTTAACGTGCTGAGAACCACAGGTTGGAAAGAGAAGTGTCGGGTAAACGACCGTTTTGTGCCACAGACTGTTCCTTCAACCCGTTCTCACTCCCAAGTCACATATGGACGCTTGGTCAAGACTCCTTGGTGTCATTTTTACAAATGACAGCTGACCGGTGTAACAAAGTGGTGACCATCCCAACCTACATCCCAAATCCAACTCTGAACAGAAAGAAACCTGAAACTCACCCATCAGACGTTCACTCTGCGGGCCTTTTCCAAAGAGGGTTAAAACATTAAAGGATGTCCAAGGACGTTACCGTGCACGACAGGGAAAAGATCATCGGACAGACAGATTTCCCAAAACTGGGCCCCGGTGCCCCGGCAGTAGTTACACATGTGCACAAACAAATATACCTGGTGAATGTCCATGTTTTGGCCATATTTACTGTTAATATGTTCACTTTTATTGGGAGTTATCTTTAAAACACTATTTCTCTCCATAGAACCACGTTCCAAAAAACATAAAGCTTCCATTGAAATGTTGATGAAACCAGCCAGTCCCATGCTTTAAAGGCCCACAGCTTGAGAACAGAACATCCTACAGGGCTGGTTCTTGGCTTGCCAGATCCGTCAGAGTCTATGGTTCGACAGCAGAGACGACAAAGTCCGCCTCTGCCAAAAAAGCTGAGAGAAAAAAAAAATGAACCCAACGGCTTCCGTACGATGCCGGCAAGATGGCGGCCTGCCGGACGAACTATGAGGACGCGAATCGCCGCTGTTTCTGGACGGAAACCAGCTATAACAGCGTCCTCTCGGGACGAAGTGGTTTGAACTATATTTATTAATCCACTTAAAATCTACTTTCATACCGTAAATATTCCAAACAGGGTTCAGCTGCTTGCACTGCAACTTTACTGTCCATTATTTTTGGTAAATTATTATTTGTCATAATTTCTTATGTCTGTTTGGTGGGACAATCCGTCTGTGAAGCTTCCTTCATAAAGTAAACACTGGGTCATAGATGCATCCTGATCTGGATAAATAACCAGTCAATCAGGTGAAATCATACAGTTCAATGTAACGTCTGTGACTAAACTAAATCAACAGAACATAATGAAAGTTGTAGTTAAATGATGCTGTAACCAGAGGACAGATGGACAGAATCTGTACGGATGATCCGTTTCATTCTGTGGCTCCTTCTAAACCTCAGCAGGGATTAATTTCACCGACTGCACAGTAAAAATCTACATCCTGCTAATTATCACGCTGCTGCTCGGCTGAAATGAAGCGCAGTAAAAAGTCAGAGTTATCTTGCTGTCTGGGTTTTATTCTCTGTGTGAGAAAGAAAAAGAGCTCTTTCTCTTAAGGAGACAGTATTACAAGGAAAGGTTTATAGAAATGATCCTTCCACCGTGGGTTCACCGTCACAAGAGGGACATCTGATCCATGTTTAAAATGATTAATAAGAGGAGCTTTGACCACTTTGAGACCGGCGTTTTTTTTTCTAGTAATGTCCATAGTTTATGTAGCTAACGTAGATTATGTGAGTTAGATAATAAAACTAACCCACTTCTTTTAAACCAAGCCACGACATTTTCCTTACTAATTAGTTTTGCTGCCTGTACCTAATGAAACTCTGAGCGTTTCACAACATTAACCACGTTTCATGCACATTTATTGTTTGTAACTTGAAAGCAGAGCCCTGCGTGTCCAGGAAGGACACTTTGGGGCACCAAGTACGTTAAAAAGTGAACTTCATTCAGGTTTAAAAGGCTCACAAACAGATCATCTAAATGTTCATCCGTCCATCGTCAACCGCTTATCCTGCGTACAGGGTATCCTGCGGGGGGGCTGGAGCCAATCCCAGCTGACATTGGGCGAAAGGCGGGGTGCATCCTGGACAGGTCGCCAGTCCAGTCATCTAAATGTTGTGAGATGTTGCTACATACGAGCTCGGCTAATCAGATTTCATCTCTGTGTTCTCTGATGTAATAAATGCGTTTGGATAATAAGCCAATAATTGGAAACCATCAGCAAATTTAAAACGTTTAGGCTCGAAATCAAACATCCGGCCGTGCAGTCACAGAGTCTCCGAACAGTTGGTCTACTTCACAGCCGCCAACTCTCACACACTGAGCGTGAGACTCGTGCAAGTGACACCTTTCACGCCCTCACACCATTCAGCAAATTTCTGACGCACTGGAAAAACTAATGTAGCCTATAACTGATGGTGTCGACTCGGCGCGATTATACTCCACCCAGCTGATGCGACACCGGCGGACGCTGCGACAGGAATCAAGTGAACCCGCTCTCGCGCAGTGGCTGGCAGACGGTTTGTGAGCGGCTAACGTAGCTGGTCGAGTTTTGCAATTTAAAACTGTCTAATCTGAAGCACAGCCTGATCTGTTTGGAATGTGAGCTGCTGAAGTTAACGTGAGGATTTGTGGTTCTGTTTTGCACAGAACAGATCTAAACAGGCCCAAACGGGTTCTCTGTCTGTCTGGGATCATATCTGCAGGGCAGGTAACGAACAGCAGATTAAAGGGTGGGGAGGTTTGAAAAATATTGTGATTAAATGAATTATTCTCATAAAGATTAAACATTTATGTGGGTAAATGATGCAAAAAGTTTTGAACATCCAGTCCAGGAGTTTCTACCTGAATAAAAATGAATTAATTTATCCTGGAGGTGAAAAGGGGCCACGTTTAAAGAGGAACTTCCCCAAACAAAGACACAACGAGGATGGAAGACTAAACCATGAAAGAAGAAAGAAATCCTGAATGCTAGAAAGCCAAACCTCCTGAACTATATTCTGGTATATTTTATATTTTAAAAAGGCACGTGCTGCCTGCGTTTTGTGATTCTGTTGACGTAGCCTGGATAAAAACATTTCCACCATGAATTAATCCAGAAAGGAAAGGGTGCAGACATTTTCCCCAGAATGCAGGAAATTAAGTGTTTAATGCTAAAAATGTGCTTATTATGAACTAACCTATAATATTTCATACATTCTCTAGAATTAAAAGAAACAGATTCCATTACATGCAGTGAAAGTTCAGCGTTCTTGTTGTCAGAAGCAAATGTTACTTGTAAACATTCACTCATCGTGTGTTGTTGTTCTCACAGCGTTCACGTATCCTTAAACACTGCCACCCCAACTCAGAAGTTTAACCTTATGTGTTTTCTCATCCTGCATCACGCACGCTGTTTTTGAAATGGACCAAAAGGGGCTCAAACTGAAGAAACGCTCGTCTGCCTTTCTCAAAGAAGTCTGATTTATTATTAGAGACGCACCTACTTTCTATTCAATCAGTAACTGTACGCTGGATAAGTCTTTGTCCAGTTTTGGCTGTTGTGGCTTTCCTTCCTCCACAGCGTAGAAATAAAGTTTGAAATAATCTGCTGTTACTAATGAAGAAAACGTCCAGCCGGAGCTCGTTAAGTGAAGCGTCTGCTGTTCTCCTGTCGCAGGATGTCAGCTGTGTGCTCAGCTCACACTTTCATAATGAAGCTCCTGTGAAGGGTTTATTTTATGGTATCACAAGCATAATGAGTTTATGTAAATATGATCACACCTCCTGTCGCACGTCGAGGTGTGATTTCAGAGTCGACCACTTTCTTTGATGAGGAACTTTTATTTTGGAACTTTCTTAGTCTGTTTTTAAAACACCACGTTTTCCTCCCAGCTCGTCACATACGGACACTCAGTTAAGACCCTTTTTTATTTTGTTCATTTAATCATTTAAAAGCGACGGCGTACAGAAAAACATGAACGTTAGCATTTGATGCACCGGACCAGATTAAAGCTTCGGGCTGGTTCGCACGCCGCGGTCCCTTACACACATTAATAAATCGCAGCGTGAACAAATCAACAACACACAAAGTTACACAAAGAAGGACACAAGACAAACAGTGAGAACAACTCAGATTGACGCGTCACAAACTTTTGCCAGTCAGTTACATTAAAAGCAGGTCATAAAACTCACAGACAGCCCAGCGTACCGTGTTTGTGGACGCGAAGGTCAAGTTAGTAAGAATAAATATTAGGGCTGGGCACGTTAAAGCATTAATTCATAAATAATTCATATTTTATTGCACGTTAACGCAGTTTAAAAAAATATATATTATTTTGAAAGTCCAGCTCACTGGCTCTGAATCCACATCCTGTCACACCCTGGGATGGTGATCGGCTTGCAAGTCAGCCACCCAAACAAGCAGACTGCGCTGTCATCTTTTTCCCGCGATCCGTTGTCACGGCAGCAGGTGAGCCGCTTGCTCGTTAATGACGCAGCCGATCAAACAACCGGAACCATCTGCACCCTGTGTTCAGTGCTGCTTTAACGTTCCCTGCTCTGCGCTTGTAAAACATCCACCGCGACGTCATTTCAAGTTTTTAACCGAGTGAATCTCGTTCTCGATGTTTCAGTGTGGATGTCGTCCCAAACCTGCTGAACACACAGTTTCTTCCTGATAAAAGACACCTGATGCTGAAACCAGAAAAAACAAACAAGACAACTGGGGCGAGTTCAGCGCTGACAAAACGGCGTTTTGAAACGGCGCGTTGTTAAAGTTGTGAAACGTTGCAGGTTGGTTAAGTTTAGGTACAAAAAGTATCTGGTTAAGGTTGGTTTGGGTTCAAATAGCTACGTACATTAGTCACTTGTTACGCAATTTATGTAACTTGACTTGACTTTGTGTTTCAAACGGGACACGAACCCCGGTCTCCTGGTTCAAAGACCGGGTTCTGGCCCTCCATCCGCCTCCTTACTCAGTCTTTTCTGTTAAATATCATGTTCCTGCCTTTACCGTCACAAACTGACGCCACAGGGCCTGAAGCTGTGACGCTATAGGGATTCCCAATGCGATGCAAACTGACGCCGTTGGGTCTTGAGAACGGGTTGGTTCATCAATGGTGATAAATGATTAAACTGCACGCACAACCCCCCCTCGCCCCCACATCAAGGGTTAAGGTTACAATTTTAGATTTATTCATGCACTTTAAAAAAAGATTTATTAAAATCTTTCTTTTCACGTTTTTATTTACAGCATAATATGTTAATAATTATATATTAATATAATAATTATACCATAACAGGCTGGATATTAGCTTATTGGGAGAAAACCGGTAGTTCGATGTAAAATCAGACATCGAGCACCCCCACATAGCCAAAAATGTGATGATTGGACTTTGACTGGCAGTCGAATCAGGCTCCTTCTACAGAAGCATCGTCTCCGACTCTTCGTTGTCACCCCTAACCCCGCTCTCAGGCGGAGTCGGGCTGTATAATGCGTGTAATGGCTCATCATGAACATCCGACCAATCATCCTCGCTGCGGAGGCGCAGGAGAGAACAGACGTACAGACGGATGGACGAGCAGAGACGGCGGCGAAGACGGAGGGAGGGGAATCTGTGACATTTTAAAAAACTCGGCTGTTGACGGATCGTTCTTGAACTCAGAACTCATTTCTGTGATTTATCTCCTCGTTCGTCCATCCGTCTTTCTGTCTGCCCGCTTTCCTTCGTGCATTCATTCATCTACCCATCCATTGATCTTCTGACCCATTCATCCATCTATTGATCTGTCTCGATCGCTCACATCCTCCCCCCTTCAACCGTCTCTTCTCCCGTTGCCATTTATCTATATTATCTCCCCTCATTTCCATTTTCTTCCGTCACTCTCTCCCCATTTTTCTTCATTTCTTCTCAGCCCTCCGTTTCACATTTCCATATTTTCTTCTGCACGTCTGTCTCTCAACTTTCATTTCTCCTTTATCTTACTTTCAGGTTTTCTTAAAGGGTAACTTTGGCTGACTGGGACAGAAGATATTTAAACTGGTCCCGTCAAAATCCCCAAAGTATTCCTACAGACAGAGACATTTTTATCTGTTTTGTTTAAATGAAACAGTCGCTGCGCCGATGGCGGCGGTGCAGCAGAGAGGTAAAATCAATATTTTTTCCCATGGAGTCTGGTGGACACGAACGATGTATAGCGACTGTTTCTGGTTGAACAAAAAGGATCTTACTTTTTAAAAAGTAGGTCTCTGTCTTTAGTGACTCTTTCCATAATGCTGTCAGACTCGTGTGATAACCGTCTGAGCCTGTCGGAGGCAAAAACCAGCTCTTCCATGGACGAACTTTGAGGAGACGTCCTGCTGACTGCAGCACTCATTCAGTTCTGGACCAATTAAAAAGAAGGTTTTGTCCCTGTGAGTTAGAAAAACAGGTTCAAGTTGAGAAACACCCTTAAATCTGCACTTTGTTCTGTCTCCGTTCCAAACCTTTCCCTGATTTCTTCCTCCCTAATTTGTGTATTTTTCTTTTCATTCCTTTGTCGTCTTTATTTTCTTTAATTAGCCCGTTTTAAGCCTTTAAGAATCTCTCCATTCTAGTTTTTTCTGCAGCTGCTGTTGGTGTTGTTCACTTTGTTGGTCACCTCTCCTCTTTCCTTTTACTTTAATTTCTCCTCCCTCCATCCTTCCCTCGAGTGCTGCTCAAAGCTTAAAGACTCAAATCTTCCTCGCAAGCGGTTAAAAAGCCGGCGTTAAAGTGGAGCTTAAATCTGTGATCAGCAGGCTCTCTGCACCCGCGGCTAATGAGGCTTCATTTAGCCGGCATTTTTAAAGGAGTTCAAATGTGCTTCACAACAAATGAGATAAAAGGAGTAAAACAAAAAACACTTTCATGCTCATTTGGTTCCATAAGAAAGCTATTTTCTTTATCAAGATATTTAAATAGAAGCCAAAACAAAGAGTGTTGGACCGACGACACGTCATCCTCGTACTTTATCTGTTCTTAGAGCTAAAAAAGGGAGGTGTGTCCTGAGGGTGGCGCCAGAGGGACGACATCGTGGTCATTATAATCTGAAGGGGTTCATCCTCTGGAGAGCAGGAATGTGCTGAAAACGTTTTATGGGGATCTTTTTTTAAACAAATTTAAAGAGGAGCGTCGTGATTATTTATATTGTTGTGATCATCAATAAATCTCATGTCTCAACGAGTCCCGTTTGTCTCACAGCCTGACGTCTCTTCTTCCTCCATTGTTGTCCAGAAACTATTAAAACCCACCAGTGCTGCACTGGGCGACGCGCTCCTTCGTCACCGTGAACTCACACAAGCGGCGTCCAGAGCCACAGGCAATATTACCCAAACTGTAATTCCACGTCGGCCAGTCGGAGCCTAACGGAGTTTCTTAAAATCTTCACCCTGGCCGGAGTTTTCAAAAATGTGACCTGATACTGCAGTTCCGTGTGGACGAACAGCCAAACGGCTCAGAAACAACCAGCTGCTCTTTAGTCTGCTCTGCAGAATAACTCGTCACTTGATCCCTGAAAATTTACATTATTTCTCAGTTTCGCTGACCAAAACTTTATCGTTACCTTCTTTGGTTATTCTGCAGCAGTGGAAGGAAAAGAAGCCTTGAAAGTTGATGCAAAACCACATTTCTACAGTAAACATGTAAGAACAGCCTGTGAATACACTGGGGCTGCACGATACTGGAAAAAACTGACATTGCAATGTTTTTCTTTTAGTTTGCGATATAAAAAAAATACAATTTTCACCGGATGACTTCAAACGCTCGATTTGAAATGAAATAAGCATCCTAGAAGTATTGGATGATTTGGTAGGTCTGAAGGCTTTCTGAGTGCAAACTAATCTTTCTTAAACATATTTTTAACTAAACGAGCAGCTGGACACCAGCCCGCTGAGCGCTTTACAAAAGTTTATTTTCTTTTTGCAACCAAATCCAGTTTCGGTGGTTTTCAAGTTGTTGCCAACAGTTAAACAACATTTTATTGCTGAGTCTCTGTGCACGCAGAGCAACAAACGTTGTTTATCTTAGAACCATTAAATCGGATAAAATTATGTTACATCAGATTTCTATTGAAGAAAAGTCATGAAAAATAAGAATTGTGCAAGTTTTCCTTTTGTATACATCAGCCAAAAAGTTGTGGTGGTTGAGCTTATTTGACTTGGCTTGACATCGCGTTCTTTTGCGATGTGGCTGTTGTGCAAGGTCACACTGCGACGGCGATGCAGCCGTAGAATACAATGCTCAGAAGCTTTATTTGTGTATATTATTTATACATTGCAAAAACTAAAATTTTAGTAACATTAATTATTTTAATTGAAGGCAAAATATACTTGTTTCTTGTCTGACAAGATATTTCTTTGGCTTTTTTTTCAGCTTAAGTAACGAGTGAAATATTCTCGTTCTGTTTCCCCAATTTTAATGCTTTTTTTCTTGTTTTTGAGAGCTCAGTTTTTGCAGTGTACTAGTGAAGGACGACAGACCAGCTGGTCATCGGTTGATCCAACATTCAAATAATGAACATCTTTATTTATTCATTAATTTTATATCTGAAAACGTGAACATTGTTTTTCACTTTGGCCGTTTGCTGCTTACTTTTGTAATATTTACAGTTTTTCACTGGACTTGAACTACCTAGATT
>JAPMOB010209611.1:0-10230 GCA_029875015.1 Lepomis gibbosus
CTTGGATGAGGGACGAAACGTCTTCCAGTATCTTTCAACCAAGTCCAGTTGCTCTTGACTTTAACCTTCGTTGGATAATAATTGATCCATTTTTTTGGCATTAATTCATAGCTCTATTTCACAGGTGTTTATGAACCACACAGTGATGAAAAGGAATACACAGCAGTCATATCACATGATCAGGAGATAGTCTGCTGGTTGTCATGGAATTGTAGTACATTAAGAATGTCTTGTACATGTTAGCTAAATTTTAAAGTGCTCAGGGACACTGTACACAGGGCCAAATGTGAACATCTGCAATCCCATGACAGCTGGCAATCTCCATAAGCTGATGAAGACCATGTAATAAGGTAAAAAGGTAAAAAACTGAATGTCAACCTAGTCTACAGTTTGTTTACTTCAGCTGCAACATTTTACCAAGCTCCTGCTTGGGGATATGAGATCTGAAGCACTCAGTGAGCAGGGCACAAAGCATCACTCAGTAGATACAGTATGTTTTAGTCACCCTCAGCATCACTTCTACAGTATGTGTATTTAATGCTGCAGTTTGATCATATGACTTCCTTAGTATTGATGGCATATACCAACATACCACATGACTTACTTCCATTGAGGTCCTTTTAAGGAACAAATTGTTGTTGTTTTTTCTTCCAGTGTTACAAACAAATTGGAGCTGCCCCTGACACGCCTCGCCTGACCCCGCAGTGTAAATGTTGAGTATCAGCAGGCAGGACACCTGGGTGGGCTTGTGAATAAAGAGCTGCTTCAGCGTGTCCCCACCTGCGCCACCAAGTCAGAGAAGAGGCCATGGAGGCAGGCAGGCAACTCCAGAGCTCATTACTCAAAGCTGCTGTCAACAAGACCACACGCCGCGGAAGGACAAGGGCGTGGCACGGCGCATTTGTGGCTCTAACATTAGCAGAGGCGTACGTGCACATAGCAGCCATCCTTAAGGCCTAACTCTCAGCACTCCAGGAATTCAGCATAGCGTGAGGAGGTGGGTGTAACGGATGGAGGGGTAGGGTTAAGTCTCTGGACTTTTGGCCATAGGTTAAAGCTGCTGCGGCACCGACTCTGTTGTTGCTAAAGCTTTACTACCGGGGCATTTTTAATAATGTTGCATAAATCATTTATAGGATCACAAGCTTTAGAGAGGCAGCCAGGCCCACTGAGGGCTGAAACACACACTTGTGAGTGAATGTGGAAAATGTTTGGACCAGGTCCAGGAGGGCCATGACTGACAGCTCCTCATGAAAGAGTTGTGTCCTGAAGTAAACCTGCCAACCTGATCCTCTAGGGGAACCGGGCTGGAGTTAATGACCTCCCATAATGAAGTCTTAATTCTGTGTCTTGGACCACTCGCCGCCAGTTCACTGGATCCGAACGGCTATAGCGAGCAATCAAGAAGCAGCGATCTAAACTCCACGGACCCCTCTCTCTTTCGCCCTCCCTCTTTCCCTGCTTGTGTTCCCCGCTCCGCTCCCGTGAATACGGGACACCGAATCCCTCAGCGAGGACCCACGGGACCATGTCAGGGGAGAAGGGAGATTGGCATTGTCCCTCTCACCTGCCCGGGGCCACTTGGCAGACCCCTTACCTCTGCACTACCGCAACCGGAGATAAGAAGCCGGCTCTCTGGCTGACAAGCATGCAGTTAACCCTGTGCTGAGGGGAGGCAGAGGATGCAAGCTCCACACATACACAATGCACATAAACAACTATCCACATCCATTTGCTGGCCCCTGTTGGCTAAACATATGCCAACTCAACCCCCAACCCGCCTTGTCCTAAACTGTGACAACAACAATTCAGGCTCCCTCATGCTTGGGGGACAAGCTCCCCTGGCTTCAGAGCTTTCTGGAGACCTTGCCTCTGAGCCATGCCCCGGCTGGCAGCATCAGATCTGGGGGGCGTGAGCCAGCTGGCCAGGAGGCAGACGGGGTCTAGGGAGCAGGGACTCAAGCCAGCTCCATGGTACAATGCCGCACAAAGGCTCAAAGGTGTGAGGAAGAATAGAACTAGGCAAAAAAACAGAAGTAGTAGAAGAAGAAGCAAAGGAGCCCAGCAAACCTTTAGAACGACAAAAACATTCTTTATAACACTGCAATATGGGAACACACACATGCACACAATATCACCCCCCCCTACCATCCCCAACACCATATCCCTCCGCCCACACTCCCCCAATCCAACCTCGCATGAACTCAAATGTCTCATGCATTATTCTGATTTCTTTTGTTTTCTCTGCTTTTTTTCTGCTTAACGTTGACATGTTGGGTTCAGCAGGACCACATAGTGCTCTTATAATAATTGCCTGGCTTTTGTTCCCTTGTCATGAGGATGCTCAGATCATTCCCATAGAAAGGCGGGACCTAACAGCCCATTCAAGCTAATTGTACCAGCAGGGCCAATGGGAAAGGACAGGATGGTAGCCTACGTGTGTGTATGTGTGTGTATGTGTGTGTGTGTGTGAGTGTTTAAGACATCCTATTTTGGTATCTTTAATTGTATGTTTTCTTTTTGTTAGACTAACAGTTTGTGTCAAATACATGGTTCTCACAGCGCTAACTGACAATTATTGGATTCTGTCAAGCGCAGATGATTTTAGGTGTGTGTGCGTGTAAGCCTGTGTATGTTTAGGAAAGGGTGTGTGTGAGAGAGACAGACACAGAGACACAGAGAGAGGAAAGGGTGTTCTCTTTGGACTTCTGAGAATTAGTTAGATACACATTCTTAGAGGAGGGGATAAATGGCCAATTGAGGGACTTTGTCCGTATCTAAAAGAGGGCTTTATACATTGGAGTATTGAGTGTGAGCACAGCTTTAGTGATGAAATTGGATTCAGAGGTTCTTTTTATCCCCTAGACAACACATGAGGGTAATTTAAGGACGCTTCTTTAGTTTAATTTCTTTTTGATTTTCAGCTAAAACAGGAGGCTTTAACACAAATCACTGGCTTCAGGCAGGAGTGCACTGTGATGTCATAAGATGATGAAAATGATGACTGCACTGGATCCAATTAGTTTATGGCTTAAAATAAAACAACTGTGATGTCCATCTCATCTTCTCAATCTCTGCTGCTTAGTCGTAACAACATGATAGCTTTACAGAATTTAATTATATCTTTGAATGAGACTGATTTTAAGGTTCCTGGGGCTGCCTAATACATAAAGTCAAAAGTTGAATGGGTTCATCAAAGGGTCGGTTTCGATGTGTGCAATGAATTATTGATTACTACCTGATTCAGCAAAGCTGATAATCTCAGAGGTCTCTGCTAGAACTTCGTTGTTGAATGCAGCCTGTCCGTCAAAGCTGGGGATCTCCACCCGGCCGTCCTCTCGCACTTTCCCGGCGTGCAGCCTCCTCAGCGCCGTCACCATCGCAGCCTTCGGAATGGGATGTGTGATGTTGGGTCTCTCTCTCATCTGCAGCCGGTTCAGTATGTGCCTCTTCACCGCCTCCAAGAAGTCTATGTTCACCCTCTCATCCGGCGTCCTGAGGCCGCAGGACGCGCACGACTCCTGGGGGGAGCTCTGAGTCTCTGTCCCGGTCACCGAGCTGCAGCGCACGGAGACAACGCACGCAACTAAACAGGACAAAGCCAGACTGTATATGCTCATTTTTCTAAAGTTAATGTAACACTCCAAATGGAAGAGAAGGGTTAATAACCTATATTAAATACACACACTGAGGTTAAAGCTAATTTTAAATTATAGATTTGAAAATTCCGGGAGAACATCCACTTGATCTCCAAAAGTGAGACGCCTCAAAATATCCAGAGAAGCCAATGAAATCTTTGTATTCCCAAACATACCAGAGTGCTGCTGAAATTGTGAGGCTAAATAACTCCGGACATTATGCATTCAGTGTGTTATCCAGCAATGTATCTTGCACAAAATAGTTCATCTCTGTGATTGCGAGGCGCACGCAGGAGTTGTGATTGTTGACGCGGATCTGTCATAGCAGGTTCAGACGAGTAATCTACCAAAACAAACGAGTACACTGCTTTGCCGATAATTCAAAAAAGAAAACCCAATCGGTCTTCAAATGTGTTCAGTCCGCTCTTCCCCATTCACACAACATGCAGAAACTCCACTTCTACAGTCGCAGTCTCAAAGAGAACAACAACGCTCGGTGTCCCGCGTCTTTTGTGTATGCGCTTGGGTACCGTGTCCGGTGCGCGCGGCTGTAGATGGCCAGCTCCGTGCGTCCTGCGAGATGCTGCTCACTAAGACCCTTTTCTCCCTTTGCAATCACGACAACAGGGGCTCCGCACATCCAAAGTTTTTATACAGGAGTCGAAACCACGTGGGGATTTCCACCAACTGGACGCAAGGGATTATTAGACTAGCTGTGTCTCCACAGCCATGACTGGTGAACACTGAGGAACAAGGATGTATTATGGTAACATGCCTGCTCAGAGAGGTGGCAAAGGCTTCTGTTATTTGTTTTATAGAGAAACATAATTTGATAATCCAACTTTGTGATCTCAGGATATGAGAGCACATATTTGCTTTTGGATACTGTTAAAAGGTTCTGTCACTGTGACTGATGTCAGGGCACAATTTCTGGGCTCATCCTAGAAATCAAACTTCTACCCTATTGCCATGTAAAAAAAAATGATTTAAACAATTCTTAAAACTTTTACAGGATCCTTTCAGCATCTTTACATCATGCATTCAGTTAATGAAAACATTTCAACTAAGAACTCAATACTTCACATTACGTGCAGGCCTACAACACAATATTTCTAATGAATATAAAAAGACTTTTAAAAAAGCTGGGTGAATAAATAAAAGTTGGAAGTTAAGTCAAGCGACTTCATGGCCGGTTTTAATACTGATCAACAAATAAACAGCGCCATCTACCGATATAAACCTCTCATTACACACAGATAGATAGATCAATAGATTTGGTGAAAGGTTGTAGCCATAAACAAGTCTTGGATTTGAACAAGTCGTTTATAAATATATATTGCTTAATTGAAGAGAAGAAGATGTATAGATAATAATAGATATATTATTATCTAATAGATATATGCCGTCAAACAATATTGAATGCAACCTTTAAGGAAAAGGCTGGCATTATTTAATATTTTTCTTCTTGTCAACAAATGAAAAGAATAAAACCAATGGTGAGCCTACTATCCAAGGAGGGTTAAATCAATCAACTGGACTTGGCTGAAGATTCATTAGTGCTCCTGGCTGTTCTAACATCACGGTTGTTAGGGTCACCTGAGACAAGGGCTGCAACTAACAATTATTTTCATTGTCGATTAATCTGTGGATTATTTTCTAGTCTCGACTGATTATTTGTTTGGTTTATAAAAAGTCTGAAAAAGTAAAAAATGACAATCAGTGTTTCCCATTGCCCAAGAGGTGAAATCTCTTAAAGTATCTTCAACCAAGTGCAGTTGCCCTTGATTTAGACTTCCTTGGATAACTGTTGCCTTGACTACAATGTACTAGTCCGTCATTCAATGCATTCTGACCTTCCTACCCTATGACACCTCAGTGGTTCCAACTAAAAACAGAAATGTTTTTACAAATATTTAGTTCATTTTTTTTGTAAAGACTCAGCAACTTTCCTAAAAAAGCTGGACATTTGTTGGGGACTATTTTCAGTTGTGGATTAATACACATGCAGTACTCTAGTGAGTATTTCTGCCAGCAGGACAGATGGGATTAAGTAAAAAAAAACTACAGTGGTCACCAGCATTATTCTTTACATAAAGTTAAATAAAAGGTAAATTAAGGGAGTAAAGTAAGAAACGTTTTTTGAATTACATAATTGAGAATTTATCACTTTCATGAAAAAGTAAAACGTTGATATGAAATCACAACCGTCTATGTTCAATTCAGATTTCTGATCAGTGGCATATCTCAGAACAAGAGATTTTCTATGAGTTGACTAGTTGCTAGCGGTGGGCTAGAATGTTTCACTTGACTTTCCACAAGCCCATGTGGCACTTTGCCTCACTAGAGTAGGCCAATAAGCGAGCCTTATTCCTGCAGTTATAAGTTAGAAAGACAACAGAACCTTGAGCTCTGGCGCCATCGTGTGCAATTTAGGCTTTATTATGGGCATCATTATCACCTCCATACTGTCAGTTTGTAGGAAGTGAAATTGCAAATTTGCAATGTGTCTTAACCAGATTTGGTAGTTTGTGGAGCTAAAATATGTCACAGACAGTACAGTTAATATAAGGGGATATATTGTAAAGGAGCATACACTGTAGGAGGTCTAGGGCTTGAAATGTTGATCCTGATTTTCTTATCTTGTTTGTGTATGCTGTATTTTTTCACTGTTACACTACAACTTAGATAATTGTTAATAGCTGTAATATTAGGTTTTCTTAATGTCATTTTCCAATTATCTGTTTCACTACTGCAAAAAGCTAATGTGTGATAAATGCATACATTTATAACATGAAAACTCAACCACAAAAGTGACAGTATTATAAAAATATACAAGATATTTTCTTGTTCACAGAAAGTCAGTAGACCCTTTATACAAATAAAATTTAACATATGATGATATAATACTGATGTGTTTTTTACATACTTCTCAAAATACAGAAAAAGTTTGTTGTTCAGGCAGTTAGGAATCAGTCAGAGTCATTTGCCACACAGAGATGGGACTGTTTCTGGTGCAGGGTCTTCCCCCCAGCACCAGCAGCTGATCAGGCAGATGATGGGTTATATCTCCATCCTCCTCGTTGAGCAGGTCTGTGCAGCTGCACTGTTTCGTGAAAGCCTTGTTTTCAAAGGTCAAACAATTTCCAATCTGCTCTTCGTATTTCCCCATCAAGCTGTTGTCTGATGATTGTGTGAGTGTTTTGCTATCGTAGCATCTTTCAGGGCTGAACGTCTCCAGCTCTATCGCCCCCTCTGATCCTAGAAAGGTGACTTGGGCAGGGGAGCACTTGTTTTTGAAGGGCCTTAGTTTCCTATCCAGAGGCCTGTGTTGGAGTCCTGAGCTGGAGAAGGAGCTGCTGGTATTTGACGTGTAGCTGGGACCCAGCCCAATACAGCAGTGGTGGATCTTGTGTGGGGGGTTCGAGTCTGGGAGTGTGGCAACCTGCTCCCAGGTCTGAGTGGTAACACTGTACCTCCACAGGCAGTTTTTTGGAAAGTTCTGGCTCTCACATCCTCCAAAAAGAAGCATACTATCCTTGTAGGCCACAGCCGAGTGGCCCATCAGTCTGGAGGGACCGGACCTGAGGAAGTCAACCATAAGTGGTGTTAACAGGAAGGAACAAAACAGTCTTTTGTGTGAATTAGCTTTTTGTCTTTTCATGTATGGAACCTCCAGCTGATGTGTGTGATGGGGTGGAAATCATCAACTCATACAACACCCAACAAATACGAGAGTTAAAGAGATAACTGAAAAAGCTAACTTATTAGAAGCTGAGCCAGAACATAGAAAAATGGAGCACATGGAAATCTGGTCATCAGGTACACTTCACTACCACCTAATCTCACAGCTGCCTTTCATCTACATTTTTTCCTAGCAGCTCCTTGATGTTATGAAGAACAATGACATTTTTAAAAAATTCCAGTCTAGCTTCTGTTCACATCACAGCACAGACTGCCCTTCTAAAACTTACCAATCTCTTCCTATTGAATGCCGACGCTGGCATGTGTTCAGTTTTGGAGCTGTTAGACTAAACTGATGCTTTTGATATAATCGATTATGGCGACTTGTTAGATTGAGGTACATCTCTGACATGGAGTGGTTTGCCTCGTATTTGTCTTGAATTAAGAAAACATTTTGTTTTAAATCTACGTTCCTTTGGGTGATGTGATCCGCCGACAACATATTCCCTTCCTTTGCTATGGATACGATACTCAATTATAACTCCCGGTGAAGCATACTGCCCTCTGTGCTGCATTCCCTCCAGGCCTGCCTGGTTGACATTAACATGAATGAACATTTTACAGCTAAAGACCAATAAAACAGAAATACTTGTAATTTTGGCCCCCAAACATCATCTATTGGTCACCTGTCATTAAGCCTGTTCCATAACATCTTGGTGTCCCTTTTGACAGCAATCTATGTACTGGATAACACATTACTTAGCTTGTCCAGTCGAGCTTCTACCACGTTAGAAGTATTGCTAAGATCTATCTTAAATGCTAGAGGTGCAGAAACATTTGTACCTTAATCTCCTCTCGGGTAGATTACTGCAACAGCCTGTTATCATGTTTAAGGGCCCATGTACACCAAAGCATTTACCAGCTGAAAACACAAGCTGCTGTTCTGAAAACGCCTAGGTGGGAGTGCTACGGTGCGCTTTGGAGACACAGCATTTTTTTTCTAGACGTTGTTGCTAAGATACATACTATCCATGGAGGTGATGTGTTGCAAGTAGGCTACTTAATTTAACTGGGTAGAAAATGTCACCACAAAGTATGGCAGGCTTACTTGCTCTAGCCTTTGCTCTGCATGAAGAGAAGCCTGAAACATGAGAGCACATAGGCCTACATACTTTGTGGTGACATTTTTACATTCAGTAAATTAAGTAGGCTACCCTACTTGCAGCACATCGCCTCCACGGAAATGATGTATCATAGCAACCACAGCTTCTCGAAAAAAAACACTGCGCCTCCAAAACGCACCATAGCGCTGGCAGCTACGCGTTTTCAGAACAGCAGGTGCCGTTTTCAGCTGGCAAAAAACGCTTTGGTGGACACGGGCCCTTAGGGCTGCAACTAACGATTATTTTTATTGTCTATGAAAAGTCTATTTGAAATAAACCAAAGCAAAAACATCATGTCTATTGTTTATGATATATTGGTTGCTTAAGGCAACAAGGAAAGTAATCCCATTACAAATTACTTTATCTTTATTATTACTATAGGCATTTCTTCCACTATGCAGCCTGACACAGTCTCTTCATGTCACTCTGTGTTAGTGTAACAGTGTTTATGGTTAAAATCCTGTTAAACTTGGGATTACTAACCATGGTCCTTCTAATCAGCTGTATTTTATTTTGTTAACGGAAATTCACAGCAAAAGGTTGTTTTGTACTAACAGCGGTGCATTATGGGTGACCCACAGTGGTTGGGAATGCAATGCCATGGGTAAATTTGGGATGCTGTCTGCTTGGACACATATTAATCAATAGATGCAGTCTACATTTCCTATGATGTGTAAAAACTGTCAGCATTCACCACTGATATTGATGTTTAAAAACACACTGGCAAAATTTGTAGTTATATTGAACCTTGCTTTCTAGTTCGAGTGTGAGCGGACATCTGACCAACTTCTCATTCATGATGAACAACTGAGGTTGTGTTTGTATCTCATTGTTGCAGAGTAACAAACAGTAAGTCTTGACTCCAGCAAAGTGTTTGGGGATAGCAGACAGAACGACATAGAGAAGGTCACATTAGCACAGGACAGTCAGCTGAAAACTAGCAGGTATTCTCTTAGCCTACCAGGATCAAGTTCTTTTTCTACCAGTTAGATTTTGTCATGGCCTGACCGAAGCGCTTCAACAAACTGCTTGTAAAGTTTACTGGCATAGACACACATTTAGTACTCATGATAATTCCAGTGTAAATCTTAATGTGATGAAAATGTGTCTACTGTGTTTACAGTACTGTGATGTGTTGACGTGATGTGATGACAATGATCAGTAACACACGGCTGAAAGCATCGCTGCTGCCTCCACTGAGTCAGTTTAAAAAACGGAACAACTTAAGTCATATGTGGAAGGGGTACCACAAGACCACAAGACTCGTGTCAGGATCTGATTTAGCTCAGGTGACACTGACAATTGTTAATCACAGTTGTATGTTCTCATTGCAGTAATCATTATTATAAACTGACCTTTCGCTAAGCCACGCCCTCCTTAGTTACTGTTGCTAAGTCTGACAAACTGTCATACCTGTCAGACTTTTATCACGGCGCTGCCACAGTCTATAACTTCACTCGCAGGAAAAATATTGTCTCATTTCTGGATAAAAAAATTGCAGAAAGAAGCAGAAAGTTGTGCAGTTGCATTGTGCATTTGAAGGATTATTCAGGCTGTCAAACTGACGTGAAAAAAATAAAGACAGAAGCTAAAGCCTACTGATCAGAGTAAGAGTGAACCACCTGACTGTTGACAAAGAGGACAACAATATTAAGGATCAACACTGTTCCTGTACAGCTGGGTTACGTAACGTTAGGTCTCTGTTCACTGTTACAGTCATTAAAAAGCAGAACACTAGGGCTTTATAA
>JAPMOB010209613.1:0-20417 GCA_029875015.1 Lepomis gibbosus
CAGCATAAGGTTCTGAGTTAGACCTCGCTCAGCCCAGGCCTTCTCCGCACAGAGTTGCACGTTCTCCCTGCTCGAGTGAGCACCCCACGGGCGCTCAGTCTTCCTCCCACCATGAAAGACATGCATGCAAAAAAAAACATAATTCTGCTTAGTGATCATTTTGTCTTCTTCTACAATAGGAACCACAGGGGGGTTCATAAGACCAAGCTGCTTATGAAGACGAGCCCCCACCCTGAGTCTCGACCCCTCGGGTTCCTAGCCGCTCCGGCCACCGAACCCTAAGCAACCCGCTCGACTCCTTCATCCCTCTTCTCTCGACCCCTTCATCCCTCTCCCCTCGACCCCTTCATCCCTCTCCCCTCAACCCCTTCATCCCTCTCCCCTCGACCCCTTCCTCCTTAAAAAAGTAATATTATTACTTACTGGATGATAAAAGTAACTACGTAACTAGTTAGGTTTCTCGTTATGTTACTATGTTTCTTTCCAGTCTTTCCCACAGAATGACTAAAAACTACTGTGTTTCTGCGCATGTAGCCTATTTATAAGAGCAGTCTTCAGTAGGTACAAAACATTACATTAACTCCACTCTCTCCCGACGAGTCCAGGCATCAGTGACACAAGCCGGAGTTTATTTCTGAAAGTTTCATTTCGCTATGCTGCTTTAGCAGATGCTTCAATCAATCAGATGTAGAAATGTTCGCGGTTGAAAGCTTTTTGCTGATCGCACAGAGTTTACAATAGAGGACAATGTTCTTTGCATCTTAGGCTGTGACACAATAATGGCAGTAGCTACTTTAAATTGTAGAACGAATGCCTCTCGCCCTCATTGTCCTTTCTTCCTTTAGTTTGTGGCTATCAGCTGACATAAACAACAAAGTCCGGTGCTGCTGATCTGCCGCACAGTTGCACTTTCACGTCAAGGATGGTGCATTCAGTAACGAGTACCGCAGCCTTACTTGCATTAGTAACTGGTAATAATATTACTGGTTTAGAAAAGCAATTAGTTACATTACTAGTTACTGGGAAAAGTAATATTATTACAGTAATGCGTTACTGAGTAACTTACCAACACTGATTGTGAGTAGTGAGTGATTTCAGATACAGCCAGTCTGAAATAGTAGCCAAACAGTGAAACGTCCGTCATGTGATGCACATTGGCATCTAAAGACTTTTCCCCATAGACTCACATTGTGAAAAAAGCGATTGATCATTTTTTGGAGTCACAACCCCCATGAAATATCTGGTTTCACCAACAGAGTTTGATCCATTCAGTCCGATAACCTTTGGAAAGTTGATTAAATCACATGAAGGTCGCCTCTGTGTTGCGAAGCTCTATACGCGTCAGATAACAACTATCTTGACACACTCTCTGAAGGTGGCTTCTGTTGCAGTAGATTTCTAAATACTCTGTTCATAGATCTCTCCAATCACACTGTTTGGTAGCCACCACTTAACAATACAGCTTCTCAGCTTGAGTCAACATTGTTGCCAGCGATTTCATTACCAAAACAGTAGCCTAAAGAGTTGTTTGTATATTTGGCATTAGATCAATAAGTACATAAAACCTTGAATTATTACTTTTCAAAAATAAAATCCTTGATCGATGATGTCGGCTTGTTGTAACAGCTGGACGGTGCTCAAAAGGACAGTTGAAGGACAGTCAGTTGCTACATATAGCCTATACATCATAGCAATCTAAGTATGATGTGAGTTATTTTGGAATCGAATATGATTGTTGCAACCCCAGAAGGGATCTTAGCATAATTGCTTCTTAACAGTTAGCTTATTGAGCAGTGAGGCTGCTGTCAGTCAATACAGAGAAGCCTCCAAGCAACAGGCGAACAAAATCCTTTAAAATCCATTAAATTTAACGTCAAGTGCCAATATGCCATGTGACCCACCAACTCAGCTACTTGGCTTCCAGGCATCAGTGACTAGCCGATGTTGGCGGCACGCTCGTGTGTATGTGTGTGCGTACTATGTGACTATCTGCCTGGTTGCAAGGTAGCGCTGAAAACGTGGTATGGAATTTCATTTATTTGGTAATTCTCTCAAAAGGCAATTCGAATGGATTTGATAATCAAGTATTGACACCAAAGCACTGATTTTCAACATGGTAAAAAGATGGTAAAAGTCAGGGAGGACCTAAACTAAAAAATTTTTGTTTGTTTGTTTGAACCCACCCACCCTCATCTAATGGCTGCAACACCGATGATGGAGTCACGTTAATGGGATTTTACTTGAGACCAACAAATACCCATTTATAATGAAGGACCCCCAAGTAAATGCTGTCAGTATGAAACTTGAACTCCTCTGCAGTTGTTCCATTGTATTTAAACATTAAACGGCTTATAAATGAGCTAAAGTGTTACTTTGTTGGAATTCTTAATTTCCTTTGTGCTTAGCAAGTGTAGCTGACCAATTACAGCTACTATTAACAAAGGTTCCAGCATAGAGGAGAGAAAAACATTTGACTTTTTAAATGTGTCACCATACATGGCTGTTCAGCACACAATTGATTTTGAAATACGGAAAGAAATTGCCAGAAATTATGAGAAATGTCATGTTGCAAACCCACACTAAGTTCATTTGTCAGACTACAGAAAAAGAAAATGTAATAAGGTCATTGGGGTGGATCCATCTCTCAGTTGACTTGACATATGCAACAGATTATCACACAGCCGCACCCTGCCTGTGAAGCAGATTCCTGAGACATGGAGGTGAGATTCACAGCTGCAGTACTCCATCTAGTGATGTCACTGTAAGAACTGCTTTCCACAGAGATAAAGCAGGAGTCACAAGTGATTACCCCACACCACACCCAACCCTAGGGAGGTAAAGGGAGACGTAACACCTGAAGTACCAAACTTTCTTTGCCTGAAAGAAAACTGGACATCATCAGTTCGTCACATTGTAGACCAAAGGAAGTAAAGGGGGGAAGAGAAATATGAGCCTGTAAGGATTTGTTAATGCAACCATCATAAAATAATGTGTTTAGTTGTTAGTAGCTTACAAGACGTTTAAAAACAAATAGCAGGACAAAGTTTTCTCTCTATTGTTGCTATTCAGTACACACGAGTGCACTTTTCATGCACACACATGAATGCACACAGCTGCAAAATGTGTCTGTGTGAATGACTGATCTGATGGAGCGAAAACCAGAAAGAGACAATGTAGTTGTTCATGTTAGCAGATAACTGTGCGTCCACTGTGGTCTTTTTTTCCTACTGTTCTGTTTTGAACGTGAAAGAAAGTGGGCGTGGAGAGCTGATGGGCGGTGGTGGTGGGTTTGTGCTTGGCCAGTAGGTCTGAGCGTTGTAACATTTGTTTCATCTATCTTGGGGCATTTTTTCCTTTAGCTTACCTGTATCTCTAAATACCAGATGGTCATTTTAACCACTGAAGGACAAATTTAACCCAGTTTGTGAGATAAGTATGGCAGCAGCACACTTACACTTACTGTGTATTGACCATAACGTGCATTATTTTATTTCATATTAGAATAAATACTAATTCATAACTCAAAAACTGTGTCATGCATTACATAATATGAAGCTGTTAAGTAAGGACCCTCTTTCCTTGCTAGTATTATGTATAGTTCTTTGTCTTGTATAGAAAGTGAATTCTTCTGTGATTAATTAGTTAGTGTACTATTTAATATACTATTGTTAGTATATTGTTTACACAATATTTATTTAGGTCTATTAGTAAAAATGGTTTTCAAATTGACATTAAGGTATATTTTCTGTTTATCAGTGTACAAACTCAATTGTATCCACTATGATTAAATGTTAAAGCAAAACAACAAAGTGAAGGAACTGTACCTCCCTCATGTCCCTGTCCTGCTTGTATTTCTGCCACACTCTCTCACAGACAAACACCTGAACATTTATAGCATTTCTCACCTCAGCTGTGCTTTGCTGACTCCTCGAGTTTCTGTTATTTAATGCGAATCAACTGACCACTTTGCCAAACTACAAGGTGAGCTCAGTTTAGCACTAATAAATAGTCAGTGTAGGGACTTGCACTGTTTGCAGATGGATGAGTACACAAAGGAGTGCCATCGCACCTGAAATGACCTGAGTTACCGCAAATAACCCCTAAACCTACAGACAGAATTTGTAGTAACTCCCAAGGCTGTCAGTGTGGCACAGAGAAGCCAGTCAGAGCAACATTTTTGTCTAGAGAACAAAAGTTCTTTTCTGTAATGAGGTGAGGAAAGTAAATTATAAAAGAATTAAGGTGAAACTGAGAAAGCCGTTCTACAAGCCGATCATGCCTATCCATTTGCTGCAGCATTGGATTACTGTTAGGTCAGAAAGGCTTTTTAGAAAGGCTTTGTATAGGTAACCCAACAGTTAAAACACATCGCATAGATGAGATTTATGCAAAGTTGTGAAGTTATAAGATTTAGCCTTGGGTGATCTAAACCTTTTAAAGATAGAAAGAAAGGAGCTCTTTTTTTATAGAAGACATTTTGACAAGTCAGAGCAGGAAAATCAAGTATAACTAACAACATTAATCCCTGGTATTATGCATGCTGTCTTCCGGGGACACAGTTATTGTGCCAAAATGTCTGCAGTGAAACTGTTACTGTAACTGTTACATGCCATTTTTATTATTATCAGCTAACTAAAATAATTGATTTTTCTCCTTTAAAAAAGTGATAATAATTACATATTTTGCCCATTTGTGATCACAACTCCTCAATTTAAAGCTTCAACACACTCTCAGGACATTCAGTCATCCCACATAAATCATTTTACTAGCTAATCTGTCTGTCACTGGAATGAAATGTGCATCATGTGCCTTTAATGTTATTTTTCACACCATGCTGTGTTGAAAGAAACACTGACTGAAATTCAGACCAGATACAATCAAACCATCAGTCATCCATTTTCAGGCCTCGCCCTGCTTATCAGTGTGACTGCAGAGTGAAGATGTTGTGAAATAATGGTAGAGAAAAGCAGTCAGGCAGCCCAGCTATGTTGACTGGAAACTACTACATGGTGATCATTTTCTACTGGCACAGGAATGTGCTTCTGTAATGGGAAAGCTGCTAGGTGATCATTATAAACCAATAAAAATAGCTGGTACATTTTGAAAAAGTTCACATTGAGGATTTAGAATTTGTTAGTGATAATTACAGATTGATCGCAGGCCTGTGACAGTAAGCCAGTTTAGTCTGTCAGCAACTTCAATGTTCAGAAGGAAAATCTACAGAAAACTATCTTTTCTGTTGTATTTATCAAATCTCCATGTTTCACCCTCTATGATGCAATCCCAGTATCTGATAATTGTTTGTTTTTTGTGAAAAACAAAGAATAAAAAAAATGGCCTGTACTTTAAGAGAAACTTTTCTACATCCTAAAACAACTATTTACAAATTACTTACAACTATTAAGCTATACATGTGTTTAGGGCAATTACATGTTTTTCTAACATTAAAAAATAGGTTAAATAACAATGATGTACTTGGCTGCTAAGCACATATAAGAAACAATGTTTCTCTTATAGTACAGGCCATTTTTATTAATCCTTTGCTCTTCACAAAAAATAAACAATTATCTGATACTAGGATTGTATCATAGACGGTGAAACACTTAGATGTGGAAAATACAGCAGAAAATATAGTACACAACAAGCCACTGACAGACTAAACTGATTTCACTGGTGAAACTGCACTCACCAATGTCACAGGCCTGGACATACTGTGACAATCCATCCATCATCTATATCCGCTTATCCATGCAAGTTCACGGGGGCGACTGGAGCCAACCCCTGACGTCAGGCAAAAGGTGGGTACACCCTGGTTAGGTTGCCAGTCCATCACAGGGCACACAGACACGAGCAACCACTCACACAATTCATTGACTCCAAATTGCCGTCACTAATTAACCTATTAACCTGCATGTTTGACACTGGGAGGAAGCCGGAGCACCCGTAGAGAACCCACGCCGACATGTGGACAGAAACTCCACACAGAAAGGCCTGGGACGACCAAGGCTCGAACGCTTGACCTTCTTGCTGCTTCTTGCTAACCACTACACCAACAGCAAACTGTAATAATCGCTACCAACCTCTAAAAGCTCAGTGTTAACTTGTTTAAATCTACCAGCTAACTTTATTGGTTTATAATGATCACAGCAGCCTCCCCATAACAGAAGCACATTCTCATGCCAGTAGAAAATGCTCACCTTGTTGTTTTTTCCAGTTATCTCTTTCAACAACATAGCAGGGCTGCCTGACTGCCATCCTCTAACGTCACAGAGGAGGACAGGAAGGGCCACCAGTGTGATTTGGATGACGGTGACACTTTTATATTCTACTGTTCATTCTAACATGATCTTTGCGTTCAGCCTTTCCTTTTTGACATGAGAGATGAATGTAGATTACAGAGCACAGTTACATACAATGTGTTTGACTTGACTCAGTTTTGCTAGGGACAAACCAGCTCAGCATGAAAGCACTGTAATTTTTAAGTTAATGTGTTTTGACACATACAGACACAGTACCACGTGTTCCACTTACTTTTCCTTATCTTGCCTCTGTGGGTAATGTTAGCAGGTTCCTCCTTTAAACCCCATCATCCCACAAACCCCAATAGATAAACTGTCACTACTTGGACTGATTTATCTCTCTGCATCTGGATTTTGGACTTTTTAACAAAGATGCCAGTCCGTTAGAATCCAGAACATCTCATCTTCAGCACCAGTTCCCCTCAGGGATGCGTCCCGTTTACCTATGATTCCTCAGCCAAGCAGCTGAGCAATCATATTATGGTGTTTGCAGATGGCACAGCAGTGGTCGGACTCATCACTCACATTGATGAGTCCAAGTACAAGCAGGAAGTGGAAGAACTGGAGGCCTGGTACTCCATCAATTTAAAGAAAACTAATTGTGTTTCAGGGGAGCAGCTATCGAGATGATCTCCTGCTTTAAAGACCTGGAGGCGCATGTCTCAGATAACTTCACCAGGCCCATCAACACCTCTGCTTTTTGAGGAAGATGCACACGCTGATGGAAATGTTGCTTGTGGTGGGGAGACTGCTGCCGCTGATCTTCTGTGCAGTCTTTACCAGCCCCTGCAGTGACTGTCGCTCTGCAGCAGAGCAGTTACCATACCACACAGCAATGCAGGAGGTGAGGATGCTCTCCACCACACAACTGTAGAAGAAAGTGAGGACCAAAGTGCCAAGGCCAGGACAAAGGCCTTCTGTGTGATGAGGTACTCTGCCTACCCTGCAAACGGACTGGTTGATTGGCTCCTCCCATCAAACAGGAGGCTACGCAGCATCAGTGTCAGAACCACTAGGCTGAGGAACATCTTCTTCCCTGATGCCGTGAGACTGATGCACTGCAGCACTTTTGGGCCCACTTGACCACCTTGTTATATTTGAGATTTTTTTAACTTATATTTATATATTATCTATTAATATTATTTTGATGGTATATTTAATGGGATTTTTTTTCTTGGTTTAATTATTGCTGTTACCTGCACCAGGACGTAAGTACCTTATTTCGTTCCCTTTCCTTTATAACATGGAACAACAAAAAAAATATCCTTTTGCTTGTCCTTATCCAAGCTTCCTGTAAATCCATTTATGCTGGGCACCACTGGGTGTATAAAACAGCAGATGATTAAAAATATAAATTCCTCCATAAATACACTGTATCAATCTTGCTTAGAGGCTTATGTGCCAAAAATAACCATGGCTATCTTAGAAAGGCCTTGCCCTCAACCAAGTTTCACTGAGGTGATATTGTCGCTGGTATGTGTCATTTCTGTCACTGCTCCGAGTGAATATTTTACAAGATAGCTACACATAGCAGTCTCTTCTAGGAATGCCTTCTTTTAATTGTATGTGTTTGTGTCTCTAAACCTGCTTGTTACAGTAAGGCTGCAATTACAAACTGAAAAAGGTTTAGGACAACAGGTATACAGTGTATGCCCTCTCATTGAGAAATGACAAAATGTGGAATCACAAGTCCAACCTGAAGAAAGGCAGATAAACCCCGTCCCACCTGTCACCACACCCGTGCTGAAGTAGAGATAGCGTAAAGGAATAGGGGGTCAGCCTGTCAGACGCATTTTTCCCTTTCATCCACCCCACCTAGCCCCTCCCACTTTGCTGTGTGTTGCAGCTATATAAACAAGAAGACCGAAGTGATGCTTTCAACTGCGAATCAACTCCAGTAATCCTACCCTGGTCCAGATCCAGACCTCCCAGCCATGTCGTTCAGCACCAGATCCTATGGCCAGAAGACCATCAGTGTCTACGGTGGAGCAGGCGGCCGTGGCACCCGCATCTCCTCAGCCCAGATGAGCTACGCACCATCTTCAGGAGGCTTTAACCTGTCTGATGCCCTGGACATCCATGTCGGAGCCAACGAGAAGGCCACCATGCAGAACTTGAACGACCGTCTGGCCTCCTACCTGGAGAAGGTGCGCACGCTGGAGAAGGAGAACGAACGCCTGGACAAACAGATCAGAGAGTGGTACCAGAGCAGAACTGTCATCTCCCACGACTATACCAGCTATTTCGCCATCATCAGTGACCTGAAGGACAAGGTAAGACGATAGAGACAGATATGGTTGAAAGTGTTTTCTGTTATCTTTCTCTCCTCACCTTACGGCTATTGACATTCCTGTGGGTGTGTGCATGTGGGGGGGGATCTATTGGTATGTACTGTACGTGCTTTTATGACAGTTGACATTTGAAACAGAGAGCCATCTTATCAGGAAGCAGTAAGATGGTGATTTCCATGACTGTAAGCAGCGCAACTGTGCGTCACATCCTGCCAACAGTGTTCAGAGTTACAGTGATCATTACAAAAACATGCAGTGTAGGTTCACAGTAGAGCCCGACCGGTGTATCCACAAGCTGATATTATGAGCCAGTATTTTACAGTACATCAGTTCTGCAAAGGCTGCATGTGTATTGTCTTCATTAAATGTGTTTTAACCATTTAAATATAACATTATTTTATTTATGTATATGTTAATATCTATGTTTTGTGGCATGTGTGCTGTTACATTGCATCTTTACCAGCATAATTGTACAATTGTTTGTCACAACTATTTAAGAACGACATTTTTAAGACATACTTCCAGTCTTTCAAGTGTAGAAATGGAATAACAACCAATATATACATCAGTATATTTGGGGTTTTTTTAACTTTCAAATATTGGCATCCATAAAGGTCTCAAAAATGCCACATCTGTGGGTCTGCTGTGTACAATAAAACTGTATGACAAGCTGTATTCAACATGCGCCCCACTGTATGTTTTCTCACGTATTTCCCTTGTTTTTTCTCCTCTCCTCAGATTTGTACTGCCTCTAAACTCAATGCCAAGACAATCCTGGACATTGACAACGCAAAACTGGCTGCTGATGATTTCAAATTGAAGTGAGTATATTCTCTGTGTGTTTCTGCCCCTACCTCTCACCGCACTGCCACATAGGTGAAACTTCACATGCACAAGCCTGAACTCCTATCTAAGTGACAGCTTGAAATTGACTAAATGACCCACTTTAACTCTTTGACCTGTTTGTCCCCTCAGGTATGAGAATGAGCTGGCCATGAGGCTGGCTGTGGATGCAGACATTGCAGGACTGAAGAGGGTGCTGGATGAGATGAACCTGGCCAGAATGGATCTGGAGAGTCAGTATGAGTCCCTGAAGGAAGAGCTCATCATGCTAAAGAAGAACCACGAAGAGGTGAGAGATGTGGCACAGCGAGAGGTGGCATGCCCATTTTTAACCAAGCAAAGGATTATACATGGCTGATTAACAGCATTAATCGAACACTGCTCATCATCATCCACCAGCAGGGAGCAATTCACTGAACGACAAAGTTGTCACTATTTATCACAGCTATCTATTGGGGCCTAAGCAGGTCAGAATGTGCACAAAGGACCTCTGTCTTACTTCTGATAACACTGGGGAAATCCCATGTTAGGTCATGTTTTTATAAACAGGTCTGCCGCCTTCTCCCTCTTCCCAACGCTGCCCCTCTTCTCTCTGCACACTTCCTTGTATTCTTCTCTCCCTCCATTAGCTCATTGTCAGTGTTTGTCTTAACACACACACACACACACACACACACACAGAGTTAACACAGATCAAAGAACCACAAGCATGCATACAAAAAAATATCAAATTATTTTAAGTTATTACACTGGCTGACTGAGGTTTGTCCTTTGACACCTGCAGGAGATGAGTCTGCTGAGGAGTCAGATGGGCGGCCAGGTCAATGTGTCCGTGGATGCTTCTCCCTCTGTAGACCTGAACCTGGTTATGTCAGAGATCAGGGAACACTATGAGGGCGTAATCGGCAAGAACCGCAAGGAGCTTGAGGCGTGGTACCAGAACAAGGTGAAAATTTACAACTGCTTAGAATACAGCCACTTCTTTCACCTTTTAAAGAATTAAATTGGGTTTGGTGTTTAAATTGATCTTGATGTCTTTACTCTTTTATAATTGTTGAGTAAAACAATTGATGTTTCCCAGATCGCAGCAGTAGAGCAGGAAGTGATCACCCACACAGAGATTCTGACGACATCCCGCACAGAGATTAAGGACCTGAAGAGCACTTTCCAGAGGCTTCAGATCGAACTGCAGTCCCATTTGAGCATGGTATGTCAACATATATTAACAATAAAGATTGATTATCTATTGGGTTTGACACTCTTCTACTACTGCTATTTTGCTACACAGAGATAACTATAGATGGCTAAGGAAAATTTGGGAATTCACTTTCTTGCAGAGAGTTAGATGATACCACCCTCATGTGTACGTTGAATATGAAGCTACAGCCAGCAGCTGCTTAGCTTACCTTATTTGTTAGCATAAAGGCTTCCAATAACTCCCAGGACCTCCAGGAAGCTACTGTGCTTGGCCAAGAAATACTCTAGCACATAACCCCAACATCTGAGTGGTATCAATCTCTTCATTGAACTCTTGGCAAGAAAGCAAATAAGGGAACCACTTGATGCAAGTTACACACTCACACCAGCATGTCTTGCAGCAGATTTTAAGTGACATCTCTGAATTGTAATCACCTACTCACCTAACAACTTCTTCCTCCAATCACAACAGAAAGAGTCTTTGGAGGGCACCTTGGCAGAGACTCAGGCACGCTATGCTGCACAGCTAGCAAGCCTCCAGAACATAGTCACAAGCCTGGAGGCTCAGCTGTCCCAGCTCCACAGCAACATCTCCAGCAACAAGCAGGAGTACGACATGCTGCTGGACCTCAAGACCCGGCTGGAGCTGGAGATCGCAGAGTACAGGAGGTTGCTGGATGGGGAGGATGAGAGGTGAGACCTGATGAAGACAGAGAAACACTGACCGGGAGTAGAGAATATATAGAAACAATATTTCAAATTAACACTCAATGACAATGTACTGTAGATACGTTCCAGACTAATGTTTTATTCTTTCTTGTTCTCTCCATTACCAGTACCAAAAAAGGTAAGCAATTTTTCATTCACATACAGTAGGATTCTTATTTTATCTTTAAGGTGCTACTTAAGTTTAAACTGGGTTTAAGAAATGTGACAATATTTGCTAATTTATGCTGATTCTTTCCTTCTCCTTAGTGGTCAAAAAGGTGATCACAGTGGTGGAGACAGTTGTGGATGGAAAGGTGGTCGGGAGCAGCCAGACCGTTGGTGTGGACGTGAATGAGATTCATTGATAAATTGAAAGCATTAGCGAAAATCAATAAAGATCATGCAGTTGAATTAAACTTTCTTGTGCGTTGTAATTTCATAATGAACAGAATACTCCACATTTCGAGTATTGTCCCTTATTGATGAATAATGCAAATCCCAAAGGGATGCCAATAGCGTGAACTTAATCATCCATCCATGCTCATATCTGCATTGATCAGTTTTTTATATTGACAATGGAGCAAATACGCATATGAACAAAACGGTCTGTTCTAGTAATAAACCAACAGAGAATTACTACCAGTGCATGAAGTGGGCAGGTGTAACACCAGAATCTGTGACCTATCAGATTCTGTGACAACACCCAAACGATAACCAAGTACTTTTAGTGCCTAAACCCAAACCTAACCATGCTACAAACGCTTCAAATCGCCAACAAAGCCTCTGGCGCTTAACTTCCCATTTGGGTCACAAAATGTGATAGGTCACACATTTTGGTGTCACACCGGTACGCACCGGTAAGCAGTAGGCCTACCAGCACCTCAATATTTTACTGTTTGGTGCACAGGACTTCTCCTAAGCTGCCGATACTCTCCTCTTCCCTCTCCATATCAGGTTCTCTGGGCGCTATGTGACGCCCACCTGTTACTGTTCTCACCTGCCTGCTAATCTCTGTCGGTGGATAGAGACCAGTGAGAAGAGAAGCTCGTGTGCTGGCTGAAATTAGCTTCTCAATTTCACTTTTCTTAAACCGACCAATCACAGCCTGGAAGGGGCGGGACATGTAAAATATTGACAGATATGTGTCATTTACACTGGGGACGCTGGGGACAGAATGTCTCGATCACTTTTTTAAAGCTTTTGTTCAAATGTTCTGAAAAACAGGAGCAATAAATGTTAAATAACAAATGAAACAATGCACAATAAGAAAACATGCAATGCAATTCAAAAATAGAAGAAACAAATGTGAATTGTCCAAAAGCTGATCACTGCATTATATTCCATTATATTTTTAGATTTTGAATTGTCACCTGCCACCTAAATTTTGTTTCCCTTCATATAAATAAAGACATTTCCTCCATTAATTGGTGCAGAAAATGTCTCCAGAATGCATAAAATTAAGTGTTTAATTCTCATAGTCTTCTGGGGGAGGACACCCAGAACCCAAACTGATGTTGTCACTAGCGAATATGTATTAAGAATACTGTAAAAATATCTTCTCATCTTGTTCCCGTGTCCCAAATGAGCCCTTATGTCTTCAACACTTTACAACAGAAAGTGACTATCCAAATAAAGTGTGACCTGTAAATATATTAATATTATACTAACATTTTACTTTGTATTTAATATTATAATATTTACTCGTTTCACCTTGAGATTGAATATAAGGCACTGTCATTAGCCTTTTTATCTAACTGCACCAAATAACAGACAAAGTTAGAAACTACTAACAGTACAAGTACAAAGTAACTGGTTAAAAACATCTAGCATCTAAGGCCCAAACATACCTTCGGGGCTGGTGGATAACAAACAACACTAAAAGGCCAATTAATAGTGGACTAACATTACTAAGGTGGTTGTATAGCTCTAATGGGATTATAATATTGGCCATATACATATTATTAATCCGTGTGCAGAGTGACGGCTGACCTGTGTGGTCCGGTCCAGCAGACTAGCAAGTGAAGGTCAAATTGCTTGAAAAGTTAATGCTGGTTCTGACAGAAAGATGTCAGAACACACAACACATCGCAGTTTATTGTGTATGGGGCTGCATAGCCGCAGACCAGTTAGGGTGCCCATGCTAACCCCTGTCCACTGCTAAAGCGCCTACTATGGGCACGTGAGCATCAGAACTGGACCATGGAGCAATGGAAGAAGGTGGCCTGGTCTGAGGAATCACATTTTCTGTTACATCACGTGGATGGCTGAGTGGGTGTACATCACTGACCTGGGGAGTACATGGCACCAGGATGCACTATCCGAAGAAGGAGAGCCAGTGGAAGCAGTGTGATCCTTTGGGCAATGTTCTGCTGGGAAACCCTGGATCCTGCCATTCATGTAGATTTTACTTTGACATGTACCACCTACCTAAGCACTGTAGCAGACCATGTACACCCTTTCATGGAAACTGTACTCACTGATGGCAGTCCAATTTCCCCAGATCTCAATCCAATCGAGCATCAGAGGGATGTCCTGGACAAAAAAAGCTCAATCCATGGAGGCCTCACCTTGCAATTTACAGGACTTAAAGTATCTGCTGCTAACATCTTGGTGCCAGATACCAGAGCACAGCTACAGAGGTCTAACGGAGTCCTTGCCTTGATGGATCAAGACTGTTTTGGCAGAAAAAGCGGGACCTACACAATATTAGGCAGGTGGTTATAATGTTATGGCTGATCGGTGTATATTGTTTTAGGACGGAGTGTGTTCCTATGCCCCATGAAGTGCAGTATTTAGAGAGCTTGATAAGGCGTGGTAAGTCATCCTTCCAGTCAGTTTGTCTCAATGGCCAGCTGCGGTACTGCAACTTAAACAATCACCTGTGGTTTAAAAATGTTATCATTTCCCCCATAAAAGATATATCTGTGCAACTTTTCATTGGACTCATCAAAGTGACACAAGGTCAATTATTATTACTCTTAATATTATTAATTTTGATGTTTAATCTTTGTTTTCACAGAGCCTGGGAAAACCAAAGCACTGGAAGAAATAGTGCTCTCTGGTATCCAGTACTTAAAAGACATACGTACTCTGCCCCCCAGTGGCCTTATCTTGTTTGATGCAGATCTAAAAATTTTAATCACCGTAATGAGGGACTGGGGCCTATCCCCAGTGGGCATGCAGTGGGTAAAGTTAGGCAAGCTCCCTCCAGTTGCCAGTCCAGTCTAACAACAAGAGACTAGTGATGAGGCATTAAGGCTACATTGGTATATTGTATGGTGGTGAATTATTGGTGAAAAATGCTGTGAACACACACTCTGTTTCAGAGCTGTATGACTGTAGTGTTATACTGCTGAACAAGCCTGTGTTGTCTCTGGGGCTTCCTGAACTCAGAGGAAATCGGTGAGGAGCAGGGAGAGCTTTATTACTCTATTTGCTTAGATGGTACCAACAAACCTCAGCATGCATATTATCAACCTCACAAGATATTCACTGCCTCAATTTCTCCATCTTTTAAAATGCAGGATATAATGTGGCTGACCCTGCACCAGCCTCAAGCCATTCTGAGCATGTTTTTCGCACATATCGGTCAAAGTTATCATGTCTCAGACCCACCAAATACCTGGAGTGACTCTTGTCAGGATGAAGATGAAATATGTAACTTCATAAGACCTTTGGTTCATGAGAAAACAATGCCACTATAATGACATTGTTTGGAATTAAGACACAAATAAGTCAAACAAAAAAGGAGAACATGGTAGTCAGCAAACTGGCAGCCTTTTATTTCATTCACATGTGTTTGTGAAGGTAGTATTAGGTAAAGAATTTGTGGTTGTGGTCCTCAGGAGGTGCCCCTTGTGTTGCTTTTGCTGCGTGAGACAGATTATTTGGTAGTTGTAGAGGAGGACACCAGCTTGCCGTCCTTCAGTTCCTCTGTGACTACTATCACCCTGGAGGTGGTGGTCTTTGAACTGCCACCTGAACTGCCACCTGAACTGCCGAAACTATGGAGGGGAAGAATTGTTGGGCTGGTGTTAATAATATGTTTAATGCTTCAATTGACAGACTTAATTATTAGTTTATGATGAAAGGACAGAATTGTTTTTTACCTGCCCTCTCCATCCATCAGCCTCTTGTATTCTGCAATCTCCATCTCCAGCCGTGCCTTGATGTCGAGCAGCATGTTGTAGTCTTGGCTCTGGCGTTCTATGTCAGTACGCAGATTTGTCAGTTGTTGCTCCAGGCTGGTCACCTGCATCTGGAGGCTTTGGAGCTGCATGGAATACTGTCTCTCTGTGTCAGCTAAAGTGCCTTCCAGGGACGATTTCTGGAGGAGGAAGGTGAAGAGACGAGGGTCAGAGACGAGAAAGAATGAATACAATGAAACATGCATGAAAATCCATCCTGCTGAGGAAGGGATAGGTATAGGATGTAACTGTGAGAGGAGTAAAGATTTGTCCCAAATAGTTATCATTTACCATGCTGAGTTGTGACTGTAACTCAATCTGCAGGCCCTGCAGTGTTCGACGGAGTTCAGAGATTTCTGACTTTGACGATTGGAGAACTTCTGTGTTGACTGCCACCTCCTTGTTTAGTTCATCTGACTGCAATAGAAATGGAAGAATATTAGTGGAAATATAACAAATTATGTTTATGATCAACAGTCTTAGTAGGTGATGAGAAATTACTTCAATAAATATCACCACCAGGGTTTTGGCCGAGTCTTACCTTTGTTTGGAACCAGACTTGAAGTTCTTTCTGGTTCTTGGCGGCCACGCTCTCGTATCCCTCACGGATCTCAGCCATAATGCTGGACAGGTCTACCTGCGGTTTTGCGTCCACTTCCACATTGATCTGTCCACTCATCTGGTTCCTCATGGCTGCCAATTCCTGATGAATAAGAGGTGTTTGGTTAGAGGTGGATGTCTGCTGAATTGTTTGAGTACATTTTATTTATAATTAAACATTTTATGTTTTGAGACAGCAAATGAATTGCAATGCAAATCCACTCAGATGACTGTTAAAACTCTCACCTCCTCATGGTTCTTTTTGAGGTAGATCAGCTCCTCCCTCAGGCCTTCTATTTGCATTTCCAGGTCTGATCTGGCCAGCGTCAGCTCATCTAACAGTCTCTTTAGACCGGCAATATCTGCCTCCACTGATTGACGCATGGCGAGCTCATTCTCATATCTACGAGGCAGCAAGAGATCAGACATTTACATCAGTATAGTACACCTTCTATGTATTGCTTGAGAGTAATTTCACAGTTTGTCCATTTCACTATGTGTTGAACACTTTCTGTCTCTCATCCTGAAACTTACTTGGTCTTGAAGTCGTCTGCTGCCAGTTTAGCATTGTCAATGGCCAGATAGATGCTTCCATTGGTACAGGTGGCGTTCTGGATCTGTGCGATGAAGCAATGTTTCATTTTACATTATTAGCGCAATTTTGTCTTCAACTGCAAACAAATTATGTAAGTATGTTGTCAACAACATTGCAATATGAGTACATTAATAGTATTGACAAAATCATGCATATGCAATCCCAAATGAGGGAGGTTAAAGTTCCTTTGGGTACTTAAATTACAATCTGACATGTTTCAGCATCTCATTCAGGAAACAGAAGTCATGTGATATACCTTTCCCTGCAGGTCAGCAATGGTGGCCTCGTAAGCTGAGTAGTCCCGCGCAGTGGGGGAGGTTTTGCTTTCCAAGAACTGCCGGATCTTGAGCTCCAGGTCAGCGTTCGCCTTCTCCAGGGTGCGCACTTTCTCCAGGTATGAGGCCAGACGGTCATTCAGGTTTTGCATGGTGGCCTTCTCATTGGCCCCAACATCAACCCCTCCACCTCCTCCCATGCTGAAACTATAACTGCCACCTCCACCACCTCCACCGCTGTAGCCGCCATAGCCGCCTCCACTGCCATAGCCGCCTCCACTGCCATAGCCGCCTCCACCACCGGAGGATATGGAGATTCTTGCTCCTTGGCCACCTGCTCCACCATGAACACTGGAAGCATATGACCTCCTAATTGAGCTTCCACCAAAGCCTCCACTTGTGCTTCCACCAAAGCCTCCACTTGTGCCTCCACCATAGCCTCCACCTCCGCTACTTTTAAAAGAATATGCACTGCTTGATCTCTGTGACATTGTGAAAACTGCTCAGGAGGTCTGCCTGCCTTGAAGAGAATGAGATGGACAGATGCACAGCTTTGCCTCCGTTTTCTTTTTATCCTGCACAAGGCTGCCTCTGGTGTGGGTGTGCAGGACTAAAGGGAGGAGCGTCACTTAAAATGGTTGCTCTGCCCCACCCATCACACACACTCTTCAAGTTCATTTTGTGTAACGATCAGAAGGATAAAGTAGGATTAAACTTAATCCCCTTATGTTTGCAAAAGTAAAACTCACAATTACCTGCAAACCTCATACAAAACATAATGGCATCATTATTCATCCTTTCTACCCATGTTCCATGTTAATGTGCATGAAAACAGGGCGTCCATCTTTTGTTTCTACAAAGCATGCTGTAAATTGTCAAACAGCCACACCCCCCTTACGGTTAGCCTCAGGTTAGTTACCCAGTCTAATCTATGATGTGTCTTTATTGAATTTGTGCCATAAATCTTGAGCAACACTGTGATACTGTGCTCGCCAAACCTGTTACGTTGTCAAGTCAACAAGCGCTGTAAATACTGAAAAAATGGACCAGAATGTTTTTTTGACTTGACTTTTCAGCCAGCACACACCTCTTGGTCTTTGCTCATCATGTTATCTTGCATGAAAATCATCTTTTCAGTATTGTCTCTTTTGCATAGTTGCACATCATAAACTTTAGATTTGTATGCATTCTCTTTTGATTTGCTCATTAACAGCCTGCAGGGTCGCCAGTTAGAAGCGATTTTTATAGATGCTCGTGATGTCAGTAGATACCTGAGCTTATTCAAGACTGAGCACAGCACTGCCGGAAAGCTCACCACAAATGTGTCTGCATGTCATTTATTTATCTTGGCAATGCATGTTGGCATGGGCATCATGCCCAAACAGGAACAAGCTCTTGCTTGTTTGCTCCATTTCTCCACAATTGTTTTTTACAGTGCTGCAGAGGATTTTGCTCACATAAAGCACATGGAAAGGTTGATTTAATGAAAGAACTCAGGCTTTTAAACTTTTACAGTTTTGGATTCATATTGTATGAATAATGCTTGTGGTTAAATCTAACAAAGAGTCGTTTTACCTCGAACTAAAAAAGACCACTCCAGACTGTGCATGCACAGAGCTTAGCTTAATACAACCCAGATGTTTCTCTTCACTGCTGCTTTTTATTTTGAGGTTGCAAACTCATCTCATGCATGTGCTAAAAGGGCTATAAATAATGTCCCAGATGCTGATTAGTTTAAAACCCCAGTAATATACGAGTGAAGATAGTTTTGTCGCTCTGGAGAGCATTTTCACACCAACACGCCAACTTCTTATGTGTACACACTGTAACCTATAGCTCTGCACATCTTGGTTGCACTTTAAGGGTTTCACTGCTCCATTGTGAGATGCCCAAAGTCTTTCTTTTAAGAGGGATTCCTAAGTTTACCTACTGATGTAGAAAGCTTCTGGTCGATCTTCACTTTGATGAATGAAAGAACAAACTCAATGAATTTTTTCATTACAACACAAATCTATAGAATATCTTGGTGCAGCATGAACGCATGGGCACAAACATGTCAAAAATGTAAAGTCACAAAGGATAACACCTAGTCTTTTACTATCTGGGACAGAGAAAGAAAAACAATTATGAGTAACTGTAAGTCAGTGTCAAAGTGTGTCTCAGTTCAGTATTGTCTGAGCCTGGAAATTCTCTAAGGTCTATCAAATCTCTAGCTCCAGTTCTGTTCCTCCTAACATAAAACATAACTAATCTGAAGACCACTGAGGCATGTCATGTCAACAAGAAAAACATCAAGCTCAATATTAGAAATATTAGTATTCTGTAGCACAGAAGAGTAACACAACATTTGTTAAAAATTACAGCTAAGCAAATGTACATTTGTAATATTTCAAACATTAAGATTCAAATCTCACATCCTAACTATGTATCATTTGCACTACCAGCAGAACCAAGTGATAATGTGCGTTCACATACTACCGCTCAACACAGCAGAGTGTACACAGTGTGTTGTATTTGTGCAATCAGACATCCTTGTGAGAATAACATGAGGGTGTGGCACAGGTGGGGCGGTTTAAATACACAATATGTTGTGGAGAGTTTACTATACATTAGTCTCAGAGTTAGAAGAACAATAATCAATGACATGTTAATGTTTGAGAGACCAAAACACTGAAAAACATGTTTCACTATGACCAACGAGTGCATAAGACTCAATAAAACTCACGTGTTTTCTCGATAATAGCTGTAAAAATAGCTCACCTTTTATGAAATATAATAAGGAACTCATGTTGACACACATCACACAACTTGTAACTGATATTTAATTAAAAAATACATTTGAATAGCAATCAGTGCAATAGAAATGATGTAAAGCTTGAACGAGTCATTTTTCCTCAGGCAGTAGGCAACAATAGCACCAGTCCCAATGTAACTCACTATCAGAGACGTCTCTCATGCTTCTATGCACATCTGAGAAAGTAAAGTTAGACAACCTGGGAAGGTAATGTGGAGTTGCAAAATTTGTATTTTTGCAAAGTTTCAAAAGCTTTCCTTTTTCTGAAATCAAGTTCATGCCTTTGTGAAAAACAATCATTAAAAAATCACCTTAACCAAAAAGTCTGGTCATTAAATAAGTCTTTTTTGTCAGTCTGTCAGTTCAGACTGAAATAGCTCTACAACTAACAAATGGATTGCCATGCAATTTTTAAAAGACATTCATGGTCCCAGGAGGATGGTTCCTAATGACTTGGATACCTGGATTTTTCCTCCATTGCCACCCTGACGTTGATATTTGTGGTTCAGAGTGAAATATCTTGGCAACTATAGGAAAGATTGCTGTGGAATTTGCTACAAACATTCAACGACTTTGATGATCATATGACTTTCCCTTTTCTCTGCTTGTAATTTACTTAATTTAATTA
>JAPMOB010209618.1:0-14725 GCA_029875015.1 Lepomis gibbosus
ATTGATCAGAGAGAATCGTCACTATTCACTGCATCATCATTGCGTGCACCAGACAGAGGCCAGCAACGGAAAGTTTTATATTTTACAGTTTTCGTATGGAATTTCATCACTAAATCCACTTCTGAGAAGTTTTGAGGTGAGAAATCAGCTGTGTAGATTTTGAATATTGATAGTTTTACGAAGTGATGGCAGAAAAAATGTGCTTGAAAGCTTTCAGAGTTCAGGAGCTCCGCAAGTGGGGTCGGGGGAAGCCTGCACCAACACGCGGAAGGAGCGTGTGAGGCCGGCCAGCCGCCCGCTCACAGAGCCCTCTGCTCCCGCCGTGTCACAGAGACCGCTGCAGCAACGGCAGAGGAAAACACAGCTGGAAGGTTTTCATACCGCTTATCTGTCTTTAGATTCTGAGTAATGTTGAAGCATTTAAACTTAAATCAAGAGACAGCTTGGTGGATCGCTGGAGTATGTGTTGCTTTGAACATTATGTCGCGGCAGTTGTGTGTGGCGTCCGTATGACGACCAGTTGCATTGAGGGGTAGTATCTGCAATGGACAACGGAGGATGGCCAAACCGAGTCGAGTCGGGCTGTTACCGGTGATGGAAAAACGGCATAAACTACAGCTCATTACTGAGTTGTTGTGGAGGATTTGTAGCTTCCAAACACATGTTGCCAACAGAGGAGTTGCAGAGTGCCCTCTGGTGGACAAACAATGAAACAACAACATTCATAACATGATTGAAGGATCCGTCTCCCCGTTTCTTTTGAAAAAGTTTCAGTGTGTGGGTTTGTAGCAGCTCTGCCACCACTCACCTCTCCCTTTGCAAGTGCTTAGGAGGAACTATGGTTGCCAACACGCTCAGTCAGCTCGTGTGCTAAACATTATGTGTAGGCCTCCTTTTGTCCAAAGTTTTATGTCGCTTCTTTGTTCTAACAAACCAAACAATGACTACTATTACTTCTTTTTAAAAGGTATTCAAAAGGTACTGACAAAATGTGCTCTGTAGAGCAGTTTGTCTGTTTGGGCTACTGCAGAAACATGGTGGCGAAACTTTACGACTTCCATGTTAGGGGACCCACGGTGTATGTAGATAGAAATGACTCATTCTAAGGTAATAAAAACAAACTGTTCATTATGTAAGGTGTTTATACACCACTGAAAATAGAGGTTTGAATATTATATTTCTGTCAGTAGATCCTCCTGGATATTACACACTGGACTTTTAACTGATATTTATTAGCTGTTAAAAACAGATATATCTGCAATTAGTTCATATAAGCCAACAATATCGACACACTGATTTCTCGGTCGGGCTCTACTTGCTATGTTCAGAGCTCCGTAATGTTCTCACAGACCACATTATGTAACTTTCTCTATATGTAATTTATAACACGGTGTATCCTGAAATGTCTACCCAGACTGATTTTCTATTTTAGTGTATATTTCATCAAGGGCAAGACCAGTTTTCTTGAGCTTTCACTCAAATGACCAATTATGTCCATTTACCTTTGCACTTGCGATGACACTCATCGAATGTTCCCGGGTTAGGCAACGAGTTCTCTGCCTCCTGCTCATGTCCTGAAGCTGCCTCGGTGGGGGCGATAACTGAGGAAACTGGAGGCATCCCAAAGCCTGGCGGCACCGTCAACCCCGGGGCGGGAGCACCGCCAGAGGCTGGTGGTGGAGGGTTCGGGGAGCTGGCAGCCAAAACACTGCCCATTCTGCCAGAGAGAAATTAAGGGATAAAGCAAGAGAAAGGGTGACTGACAGACTGGGATGAAACCAAGAGAGAATATTTGGCTGTTGGTGTCATTGAGTATTTGCAGGTACATCAACACAAGAGATAACATTAAAGCTGTACAGCTTAGAGCTGTAAAGATTTAAGTTGTAGTTAATAAATAACACGTGTAATTGATGCAAGAAAACATTGAAACAAGCAGAGTCCAATTCCTCAGTATGGGTTCAGCCACATTCTGCATCCTCAAGTTCACATAATGCAACTCAATAGTATCTTTCATTAGACCTTCCATACCTGGATCATGCCCATGTCTTTCAAACTCCACATGTCCAATTTTAATGCAGACCTTTAGTTTAGTTAATTTTTTTAAGTCTGCAATAAAGCGTTCATGCCCTGAAGGAGAGATGGTCATCTAAACATACCTCATTCAACTAAAGACAGTTGAGTGACTGCAGAGTTCTCATTTCAGGCATTATAAGACAGACACTATAGAAGGCACTCTTATATCATTAAAAGCCAGGTCAGAAATATACAAGCTTTCAGACATTTCCCATTTAACAAGAACACAGCATACCATGATATCATCAGGGATATTCACTTAGTATTAAGAAAACTTCCCTCTAAGCAGAAGAAGACACTAAATAACCGCGGCCACAGGCTGAGTAATACTTCCCATAATGAGCAGACTGATCTCCATGTGTAATTTGCAACCGGCGGACTGCCCCTTTAACCTTTCACACAGATCATGTTCATTCATATGAAGTTATAGTAGCAGGTAAGAAAGACCGGCTACTAATATTTATCAATAACGTTATGTGATGGAAATAGGTAAGACCATGCTGATCACTGACCTCTTTCTGTATTATGTGTAGGTAATGCTTTGAACTAAACCTGCCCTCACCTACAAGCCAGGCTGCAAAAGTTAGCTAAGCTAGCTCCCTAGCGCCGTTTGCTAGCTCTTTACTGAGCAGCTGACAGCCTTAAAACAAACCGCTGGTGAAGGAAATCAAAGGACGCTTTGTGAGACGGCAACTGACGAAAAAACAGCGTGTACGTTGCGGTGTTTCCAGTGAAACCTCTTGTTATATAAAACACACTGGTAACGATTGCTACTCACGTTGTAATTTCCAGAGGACGATGCAACCGGAAGTTGAATCCGGCAGCACCAAAGAAGAAGACGTGAGTGACCCTAAAGCCCGCCTATTTTCCCAAGACACGTTATAATTGGATGCTGGACCGTGACCCTCAAAAATGATTGGTCTAGACACCTGTCAGTCATTTATCGGGCTTGACGACATGAAGGCGTAGCTCTGTTAATGATGTCACGCTCATACTCATACACTATTTGCTGATCGATGTGGCGTCTGCTCCAGAGGGGCGGGATGTGATAGTCTGAGGTTATCGATTGGCGGAGAACCGTCACGTCGGCGGCAGACAGCAGAGCGCGTGTAGAAAATACCTTCAAGGTCAAATGGCAGTATGGAAAACGGGTTTTACACTTACTCCTAAAAACTTATTAGTCGCTATTTAAAAACTACTAGTACTTAATAGTTACTAGTAACAATTCCCGCTTTACTACTAACAACTGATTAGATATCAGCACTTTTGGCTACATTTTTGATTAATAATGACCATTTAATTAGTTACTAGTGACTAAAAGCACATTTTTGCCTTTGAATTGCTCTGGAGTTCAGATATCACCTATTCATTAGCTTCTAGTAACTAATTGAATAGTTACTGGTAACTATTTCCATTGTACTTGTCACTATTATTAAACTAGTGCTTATTTTTATGGCAAAAAAAAAAATGATACTCAATATTGCCACACACATTGTGATACTATACTGTATTGATTTTTCCCTAGCAAATACCCTACAAACAAACAAAAACACTGGTAACAATATATGGTAATAGTCTTTTAAAAGTGGCTTACACAGTACAACACCAACTTGTCTGCATCCCTCTCTGTTCAGGTAACTATAGATGTAACCTGGCTGCTGACACCACAGCTAAGATACGAACTCAATGTAATAAAACATAGGAAAAGCTTAAAAAGAGAACACCAGGCAGCCTTAATTTAAGTTCAATTTATTGTATTTTATAACCCCTGCATGTATTTCCACGTTACAACAGTAGAGGACAGAGTGATTAACACAAGTCGTTGAAAACCCTTGTGCCTCTCGATGCATTTCGTAAGGAAAGAAAAACAAAAGCATTAAAAAGATGAACAATGCGAGAATTACATTTTTTTTGCTGTACCCCCCAAAATCATTACTGAGTTCTAATGGCACAAAAAGGAAATCATGGGACAGTGAGGGAGGAAAATCAACAGACATCCTAAACATGGAGTCAGTTTACAATTACAATTAAAGTCCAAAGTGGTGTAACTCACTTGAACGTCGGGCTGGAAATTGTTTTGTAAGAATCGGGGCCACCAAGGTACCAATAAGTACAGAGAAGACTGAACAACTCAAATAAAAACTGACTGTTTTTATGAAAAGAAAACAATATTTTTAAGTATGATGGATCAACTGAACCAACCATTTTTGCAAGACAATTTAGAATCGAACTGTATTACCACTCCTTCCCCTCCATGTTGTACAGTAAATACGACTGCAACTTTATCCCCGGCTGCATTTAAAATGAAAAATATTTGAGAGCCAATTTAGTCTTAATACCACGATTTTCTATCCACATTGCAAGGGAAATACTGCAGTAACTTAACCCTCAGCTTACTACAATAAATTCTGCTGGGTTTGGGTGAAATCACCTGAAGCGTGGGTGAGTCTGCATTAGTGTAACAAATTAAGGGATTCAATTCAATTTAGCAATGCACAGTATAAATATTAGGGGTAGTGCAGCCAGAAATACTAGTTTTAAGTCTAGTGTTGACTTTTTACATTTTAAATTTAATTTAGAATTTGCAGAATCCCAAAGCTGCGACTTTGTACCCAAATCCTCACCCTTTTCCGAATGTTTTTTTTTTTTAAATGACCCTTTTCAAACAAGTGTTTGAAAAAATATCCCTCCCACCCCGGTCAGCTCTCCTGACTCCACAGTCCAGAGTGCTCACACAGACGTCTCGACAACACCAAATGACAAAAATCAAACGCATCACTCAACATTCATACCTGCATTCATCATAACCTCCTTTGTGACCACTAACACACATTTACTCAAAAAACAAAATGTACGAATTCATGTTGAACATCTTAATGAAAAAACGCGTATGATGAAAATGTCCTTACCAAAGTTAAGTGTAGAGCTTTCAAGATCACCACCTTGCAGCTGTTTTTAGTGATGGTGTGTTCTGAGATCTCCACAATTACTTTGGTGAGTAAAAGGTTATAACTGATTGCTGGTGCTACAAAAATAAAGTTGAATGAAGTTCTAATGGAGGGAAGTTTTTCTTCCTTTCATCTATTAGTAAGTTAGTCCCAACAGCCTGGAGATCCTTTTAATGTTACCTCCTCCAAAATAACGAGAAAAAAAAAATTCCACACCTGATAGGTTCAGCTTTAAATCTGACGCAGCGTACTCTCTGCTGTTTTTTGTGTCACAAAGGAGATCATGGAATAACTGTCAGGGATGTGATCAGATACAAAACATAGAAAAAGATGAACAGAAAAGTGGAAAGTTGTCATTAGAAATGAGATTTATGTCCACAAACTTGAACTCCTGGAGGAAGCAGGAGATGGAAAGGCAAAAAAAAAAAATTAAAAAAAAAAAATTCACATCCCTGACCACTGTAACATCCATATTGATATTTAAGATAAACCACCACCAACAAAAACACAAGACAAGGCTGCACATAAAACACTCAGAGAAAAAAAAAAAGGAGACAAAAGAATTACCGGTATGCTTACATGCCGCCTCAAACTGCTGCTGAGACAATTATTTTTCCCGTCAATCAACACAAGTACCCACGTTGGCTCCAGTTACTCGTGTGACCTCGGATTTTCCTCACAAATGAGCTGTTAATCCAGACAATCCACAGATAAGGTTTGATTGAAGCTGCATGTAAACATAACAACTAACAAAACTCAGCCTGTCGCAAACATACGTCTCATGACCACACACACACACAGCTTGTTCAAACAGTCCCACACACATCCGACTTCTCCTCACTCAAACATACACACACCTGAATGCCTCTCATTTAAGTGTGCCACTCATACAACATTCTCCTTTTTTGGTTTTGCTTCAATGTAAATCTTGAAAATCTATTTCAAGGAAAACAAAAAGGGAAACACAAAGTCTACCTCCTCCTCCTCCACCCATGAAGCAAAGTATTTTCTTTTTTTTGTATAATTGTAAACGACTAGTGTAAACAATGAATCATTTACAATTTTGTTTCCTCAAAATGATTCATAACACCTCGTATAAAGATTGCCCTAGTGGAAAATGGATTGAGTTGCTGAAGACAAATCATAGCACTTTGATCATCTGTCACACAAACATGGAACAGGTTCAAGAAGATCACAGTGCTTCAACGCTTTCCAGAAACTCTCTCCTGTATAACTTAATGCTTTCTCTGGCACTTAAAACATGAAGCCAACTAGGGTATTTTGTATACTTTTAAAAAAGGGAGGAGAAAAAAAACCCAAACTTTAAATCTAAAGCTTTTGTCTTTGCTTTAAGTACCAGAGAGAAGGAACGATCCAAGACGCCCAGAGAGCGTCTTATAAAACACTTGGCTGCTGCAAACCCACCCAAAAAAAAAAGAAAAAAAACCTCCAGAGGTTACCCAGTGCTAAAGCCTCACAGCACACTCCCCCTTCAAACTGCTTTAAGCATCAAAAATAAATCTTAAAAAGCAAAAATACTTTTTTATGTCTTTTCTTTTTATCGTTACTGACGCTCTTTAAGGGGAGGATAAAAACAAAAGAAGTCACAGCTGCCTGTTCAAAGATGCTACAATTTTGCTTTCAAACACAGAGCCCACCTCTCACAAAAGATAATCCTCACATTTGTTATAATTTTAAAACATAGCGGTGGGGGAGAAAAAATTTTAAAAAAAATGTATATCGCTGCTGCAGCAGAAAGAAAACTGTACCTGTCTTCTGATTTTAGTCCTAGTTCAATTGACAATCAACATGGGCCTTTATAGACTGAGCAGGCTTCATCGCTCTGTGGCCCGTGGAACCATTTCATATTCAGTATTCACTTTCACAAAAGCCTGTTAAGCAGTTTCTAATGCAACAGCAGCAATACAAAGGAAAACTGTCAAATATGCTTAAGAGCTTGGCATTCAACCACTGGACTATCGAGAGTACACATTGGCAACTAATACATTCACCAACTTTTTCCATGATGGGGCTCAAAAATAATGTTTTACAAAAGGGTTTGCAAAATGCTCTGTTAAGTCCACCTTGTATTTCAACTGTATGTGAAGCAGTAGGGGAAAAAGACAATGACAGAAAATTCAAATTATTGTTTTGCACCGAATTCCAGAGAAACCATTTAATCCTTGGACGTACTGACACTCAAATTTTGCATCACCCTATAATGGAACATGTTGCTATCAAAACTGTTCTGAACCATCTCTGATGCATTAGTCCTGCGCCGTAGATACGTGCAGGACAGGAAACCAGTTTTTCCATTTACCAGCTACAGTGGCCGACAGGTTTACAGTATTCACCAGCCCATATGATGATATTTTATGTAAAAGAACCTCCAGACGACAGCTGTCTGTGGGAAAACTAACCAGCAACAGCAATACTGTAACAGCATGAGGCTGCTATTCATTTCGCATGCTGTTTGTGTGGCTGCAGGTCAACATCCATGAATCAGTATGGGGACTTGTGTCTTTAGCAGTCTTCTTGTATTAACTCTGCTCATGTATTATTCATAGCGAAAGGGAAAAACAGTCACGCAGTATTTAAATAAAGCTGCCCTTTTTTTATTGCAACGTTCACATTGAAACTAAACGTTCACATTCAAGATGTTTGTTTTTTTTTTAAAGATGTTTGAGCTGTGTATCCACACACCTCTCAGCAGGACAGTGTGTGTCTTTTCCCCTTGCATAACGGATGTTTAAATGAACTTGGGTTACTATTAAATTCATATCATTTGTGCTCGTACTCTGCTGCATGACAGAAAACAGCAGGCTATGAATGGATGAGTGCACATGGGAGTAAGTAAGGCACTTGAGTGACAACAACAGTGTACGTGGACAGAACGATGGCTGGTGTTAAGTGCACCATTGTAACATTAAAAAGAGATCAACCTTGCTGCTGGCAATTAAAACTGTCTCCGAGGGTGACGGGTTCAAAACAGCTTTGATACTCATTAACATTGTGTCCGTTTCAACCGCAAGTGCTGTCTAACCAAGATACATTTTAGGCAAAATACGCTAAAGTCATGCACAGGATGCATTGTCACGGAGTTTGGTGCAAAACAATAAAGTTCAACTTTCTTTATTAATTAAAAACAATGAGGCAGCTGTCTTTGAGGAAAAGCTAAAGAAAATGCTTAAAAATAAAAAATAAACAGCCTTTACATCCATTCAACAGGCTCTGAAAAAGGGTGAGAAGTGTGAAATTGAAGAGTTGCCTGAAGCCTGTAAGCAAGCGCTGATGTCTGTGCAAAAGCCCGGTGCGTCCTGGTGTCCTGGAGGGAAGACAAAACTTACATTAGGAAGATGAGTCTTACATTTTCCATGCAACTAGAATCCCTGCCCCACCATTGTAGTCATATAAATAATATAGGTAGTGAATACCTGGAAGGAATTTAATAAAAGTGTATTTTGGCTCAATGGAAGTTATTGCTACTAATGATATAACTTCAGTGAATAGACACTGTTGAACTGATTAATGAAACATTATCATAAATGTATTTGCTAAACAGGTACATGTACTTTATTACACTGTATCGATGGATTCTTATAGTGCACAGCTACAAACAGGGCTGTCACGATAACCGCAAAATTGGTAGCCTCCCGCAGAGGTCGGCAAATACCGCAACAACCGCAATATGGATACTGTACACTTCAGGGCATGTTAAATTAATAAATTAGGTCTTCAGAAGTTCCACAACTGTAACAAGCTCTGTAATAGTTCAAGGATGGATCACTACAGACTGTATGTGACCTGACTTTAAACTTGGAAGCTGTAGGTGTTGTCCTAAATTGTGTTGTTTAACTGTTTATTTTAAAGGTTAGCTAACTTCGCATTAAGTAAATTGCGCGGCCTATGTGGCTAGCAGGCTCGGCGATGTTGGACCAACATTGTGATACGAAGCGTAGTGTCTCGGATGTCTGCAGTTGTTTATCACGTTGCCTTCTGTGGAAATTTTATTATAATGTTGCTACAGCACAGTGGTTAGTCTTGGACAGCCCATTCTGCTCCACAAAAATGTGTGTTGGTGTGTGTGTGTGTTGCTGCGATATGTAAACTGACTGGATAGACATGCCTGAAGGTGACAATATAGCTAACGTTGCATGTGACAAAGACAAGGTCAAACTACAAAATGAGTTTGCTTGGCAATGAGGTGACACTCTTACTATGCTATATTGCACCGAATTACTTCACTGATGAAAAATGCACTAATACCCTATACAGTGCTGTGGAGCCCCAATATGTTACCGCAGGGGAAATTAATTCACAGCACGGTGGTCCAGTGGAAAGTACTGAGGCAAAAACGCCACCAAACCACTGTCCGTCCAACTATGAAATATGTTCATCAATTCTTGAGTGTTGGCCAAGAGGCCACATTGACGCTGACCTTTGACAACCAAATTTTGTTCCAAATTTGAAGAAATTCCTTCCAGGCGTTCACGAGAACAGGACAAACAACCCCAAAACGCAATGAAATAGGTTTACATAATAAAACGTCTCACGTCTCAAAGCATCTCACCTGTTTTAGGTGCTGTCCTGTTGGCGTCCTGGTTTTTCCTCAACCTCCTCCACATCACAGTCGGCGTCGGACGAGTGGAACTCTGCCACATAGAGGCTCTTGTCGATGCTGCCGGGAATGGGCTTGATGTCGGTCACCAGTTGGTCTTCGATGGCCTTCAGGTTGAAGCGGTCTTCTGATGTGATGAGGTTGATGGCCAAGCCCAGGTGACCAAACCTCCCTGAGTGAGAGAATATGTTTAATATACAATTTTACCATGATGTCTTCTACCTATCCATCATATTTATTTGATTTATTCCTGAACAAGACAGGCTTTACTGTACATGTTGGTCCTGATTTACAGTAGAATGAACGCCAATTCAGATTCTGCGTCCTGGAGAGTGTCTATATATTATCATAGTGAAAAGCAAACAGGGCAGATATAGCTGCATTTATGGCCTTAAGAACTAGTATAACACATTGTTTTATGCATCAATCTGGACAACTTGTATTGCATAAAAAAGCTACAGATTATTTGAGTGCTTATTTCTTGCTTATGTTCAGGTTTGTCATCATTTAGCTTTGCATTTCTTTTCAAAACCAAACCTGTTTCCACAGTTGAGACCACAAAGAAGAGACATTATAACGAAGCAGTGCATATTATAAAAAGGAGTAAACAACATTATTAAAGGACTAAACAACATTATTAAGGAGTAAACATACCTGATCTTCCAATACGATGGAGGTAAGTCTCAGCGTTCTTCGGGAAGTCGAAGTTGATGACGACGTTGACAGCCTGTATGTCAATACCTCTGGTGAAGAGATCTATTGGAAGACGGTGGAAAACAGGATTATAATCTCCGATAACCTTTGTGCCTTTCTGGTGAACACTAGTTGGCTATTTTTGAAATGTGTTAGAATAAAAGAAACTCACCAGTGCAGACCAGGTTTCTGCACAGTCCATTTCTGAAGTCGTGGAACACGCGGTTTCTATATTCCTGAAAACAAACAAGACATAAAATGCTACAAAAGATGCTACTGGCTATATACCTAAGACAAAACCAAAACATTTTAAGCCACATTAAATACATTTTGCCCAGAAACAGATAGGGTGGATGAAATACGACTAACACTTGTCCTCCAGGTCACCTGCCAGCTTCATTAATTAACATTTATACTTTAATGCTATGGTCCAAATCTAAATTAATAATCTAAATTTATGTTTTATTATATGGTTATTTGTAGTTTATATATATTTATCAAATGTCTTTAATCGTCTATAAAGTTACCCGGATGGGATGTATGGAGGTGGACTGGAAACACAACGAGAGTTAGGGTATGACGGGCAACTTGGCCCTGAGTTGGAATCAAACCAGCATTCGGCTATCGGGCTACAAAGCCAGTTTTATTTTACTCAAATCCAATTTGAAATAATCATGCAGCGAAACATTTCTGCACACACACCTGCATCATCTTTGCATGGATGTAGAAGCAGGAGTAGCCCAGCTGAGTGATCTTCTTGGCTAAGAGCTCCACCCTCTGAGTGGAGTTACAGAAGATGATCGACTGGTTGATCTGAAGCTAAAAGGAAAAAAAAGAGAAAGAAAATCCTTAATTGTCTGATTTACTGTTACAAAAGGAATTTGAGCAGGATGTTAAGAGACTTTGACAAAATAATAAATTACACTCTGAGATGCTACTATGTTATCCTAGATTTTTCAAAAACTACAGATGCACTGTTGTACTGTGTTGCCATTCAGGAGATTTGTGTTTTTTGTGTGACATTGATGGTGAATATCGAGGTAGTTACCCTGGAGAACAGCGTGTTGAGACAGTGGACTTTCTGCCTCTCTGTGACGTAGGCATAGTACTGAGTAATGCCCTTCAGAGTCAGTTCCTCCATCAGGTTTATCTCATAAGGTTTCTGGAGGTGCTTGGCCTACAGCAAGGACACAGAACAAGTAATTTGAAGTGTGCAGTAAAAAAAAACTTCACAAATGTAAAAGCATGTAGGACATTCTTGGGTTGTTTGTTGCCCTTCTTGTACTATTTACATATGTAGTCCGCATGACTAAATACCAAAGGACAATTACTTTTACACTAAACAATCAAATCCTGCGACTGTTATCTGAAATATGTTAGACGAAGACAGCCCAGGAAAAACAGACTAACACAAACACCGATCTGGACGCAGTGTGAGAACAGCTTGGTCTTGGAGCAAAGTGCTGCCAAGTGGCCCCGAGCCATCAGGTTGGCTGAGTGGTGCAGCAATTAGCTGACTACTCACCATGAACTTCTGCACGCTGATGGGGAAGGTTGCAGAGTAGAGCAGGATCTGCCTGTTCTTGGCCAGGAAGCTGATGATATCCTCGATGAGCACCACAAAATCCTGAGACAGCAGCTTATCCGCCTGAGAGGAAAAGGAGACAATTTAACATGAAGCAGGCAAAGTCGCAGTTTGAAATTGGTTTTAATGAACATAGAATGACGCAGGCTTGTAAGAAAACCTGATAAAAATGAGACGCCTTTGACAATATGCACAACTGATTATGAGCAGATTTCTTAGTATTTTCAATTGGTTTTATTCATGTTTACCTCATCCATCACCATCATCTGGACTCTATCCACCTTTGCCACTCCCTTCTTTATCAAGTCCAGGATCCTGCCAGGTGTAGCGATGACCACATGCACTGATGTAGAGAGAATGGCAATTGCACAAAATGGTCAAACACTGAAATATAACTATCCTTTCAATTGTCTCTTCACTTGTTTGTGCCATTAACCTTATTAAAGTGCAACCTTTAAAACAGATCACATTTATCCAATTCTGATATTGTGATAACTGTGCATGTGTAGTGGCCCTTTTTGGACAAAATGCCACAAAGTAGGCCAGTGAGGATTCTTACCGGTCTCATCCAGGCGCATGATGTCATCTCGCAGGTTGGTGCCCCCGGTGGTGGCCATGACTTTGACTCCTCCCAGGTGTTTGCTGATCTGGATCGAGATCTGGCTCACCTGCAGTGCCAGCTCACGGGTGGGCACCATGACAAGTGCTAGGGTATAAAAATATGCAGGTTACAAATATGCTGGATAGTAAAACATTTCATAGAGGCAAATTAAAGTGTACAACAAAAAAGGCCAAACAGCTTACTGACGACAGAAAAGGGACACTGTGGGCACAAATGAGGCTGGAAGCATGACAGAAGAGAAATGACAACCAAAAGGAACTGGGTGAAAGTGAAGGATAGAGGACAAGAGAGGAAAGCTTCTATTAGGAAGGTATCCGTTTAAAACTACAGGCAGCTTCTCACCCTGTATGTGGTCCTTTTTCAGGTCTATTCTCTCCAGCAGTGGGATGAGATAGGCTCCACTTTTCCCTGTTCCATTCTTAGCCCGAGCCAGAATATCCCGTCCAGACAGGGCGATGGGAATACTCTCCTCCTGCAAGGAAACACAAATATGGTCTTATTATGTAGGTCTTATTAAGTGTCATAAACAAAGCTGCAGTAACAATTCAGATTTTTGTAATCCACCACTGACATTATGTTCTTGTTATGTTGACATTATGTTTCTCTACTGTAATCTACCCAATAGAGACAAAATAGGCAAGAAAAGGAAATACACAATTATATCCAAAGAAAGAGACATTAAAAACGCTGTTCTCAATAACTGATATTGGAGCATGAGGATCACATTGGGTTCATCTGGCCAGCAAAGTAAATTTGAAAACATGAACCATACCTGGATAGGGGAAGGTTTCTCCCAACCCATCTCAAAGATGCCCATCAGGAGTTCTCTTTTGAGACAGTAATCTTCAAATTCATTCCCCTTAGTGGACGTCACATCCTACATTGGATACAGAATGGTTAGAATGACGTTAAAAAGCTAGTTTTAGGCTAAAATGAGGATCGAAAAAACGTTTAAGTTATACTCACTGAGGTTTTGACCCTGGTGTCTTTGGGAGGGAGCTTTAGGCTCTTTTTCCAATCATCTCCAAACTTGATGCCTCCTCCGTCCTGAGAGGCTCCGCCTGCGATCTGGGGTGCACCCAAAGTCTTTACGTGAGTTGTGGGTGCTGGCTGGACTGAAGCTGGTTTGGTCTGTCCTCTGAGCTGCCCGTTCTGCTTGTTCAATCCCATGACGACTGGGCCAACGTTTTCTGTTCTGGCGGTTGCCATTTTTCCTGTTTTCCTTGCTTTTGTTTTTTTTCCTTCTTCTTCTTCAAGGAATTAGATTTTTGTCTCTTAGGTTTTACTTTTTAAAAATTCTCTTCAAAAGTAAAAAAGCTTAATAAATCATTAACAAACAATATTCTCTTTTCTTATTAAGTCCAAAGCTTTCACAACAGAAGTCAATTCATAGTATTTACATATACACATGTACGTGCAGTTCGGTCCCCTTCAACAACAGAGTGACTGACGTACAAGAACAACAACAACAAAAGGTTTTTATACAAGAGCTCTTCAAAATGAAGAGAAATTTGCATTCATATGCATCAATATACTTGTCCACAATATAGAAAAATTATACGTGAACAAGTATCAAAGCGGTTCAAGTCCTGAAATAGAACAACTAAGGCAATCTGAACTTGGGGCTTCTTCAATATAATCTTTGTTCAATACTTAAACTTCTGTTTCTAAATTGAACAATACTTCCCGTTTCCACTTTGAGTCCGTAGAAGTTGCTCAATATCCCTGTCCTTGAAAAAAAGGATGTTCAACTTTGTACACGTTTCCCCCCAAAATCATGTAGTCTGTAATGCTCTCCGTTTAATTCCACTGTGTGGATATGTGTCGGTCTACAGGAGAAAAAAACTGGATCCTGAAATCACAAATCATACAAGGGGTTATCTAGTCCAAAGCAAAAAAGCTTTCCACCCCTTTTGAGTCCTCAGTGTGCGTTTCTTTTCTCCTCCAGGTGTTTGACCCTCCCCAGACACCACGGGTCTTCAGGTCGGTGTGTGAAGTGTGCGCGTGTGGCTGTGATCAACCCGCTGCCTCCTCAAAGTCATCCAACAACTCAAACTTGTCACCTAAAAGGAAAAATCTTTTTAAATGTAAAGATTTATATGGTTTTCTTAATTATTGAATCAGACTACATCAGTACAGCTCCAACTAACTATTTTCATCAAGCTTGCTTGATTTGTCTGATCTAT
>JAPMOB010209620.1:0-25381 GCA_029875015.1 Lepomis gibbosus
TTCTCACTGTGACATCTCCAAATACAGGTTATTCACCTGTCTGTGGACACTGCAGGTACGCCTGCTGCCCTCTGGTGGTCAGAGTGAGACTGACTCCACAGGACCAAACAGGACCAAACACAACCAGGACCAGTCTCAGACACGGCTGTGAAAAGGCAACTGGATACAGAGTCAGAGGTGGGGGCCCGTTTAAAGTTCCTTTTCAGAGTCAGTGAATGCAGCAAAACTAAAAAGGGACATTCAACACTTAACACTCGCCAACAAGTGACGTCAGACAGGTGAGGAGAGGACGGCACGTTCACACCTGCAACACACAGACTGAAGAGACTGATCATGTCTGACTCCTGTCCGTCCTCCAGACGGGCCCTCAGCACTGTTTTGATAAAGCTTTATATTCTTCTGTCTCCATGAATCCATCACATGATTGATTATTGGCAGCATTACTAATGATCAAATCCTTGACAGCAGACTGTACTGCATTAAAAGTTCCTGCTGAGACTTTAGTTGAATAGATTTGGTTGTGCTGCCGCCTGCTGGTGAAACTGTTTCTCCACAACTCATCAAAAACAAGCTTCATGATTGTTTCAGTTACATGCAGTTTAAATCTGGAGACTAGACATTTTTAATTGTCCATATAGCTTATTATTCAAATGAAGGAATGTCTCCAGATAAACATGTGTAGCTCATGACACTCTCAGTATCTGAGTAAACATCCAGAAACGTGATAAAGGGCCCCAACCCTGACAAGAGTTGAAGAAGTCTTTAACAATATATTTTATAAGATTGTCATGTGTTTTTGTGTACCTAAAGGTATACAATAAATATTGTAAAAAAATACAATATTTCCTCTGACAGGTGGTGGAGTAGAAGTATAAAGTTACACAAAATGGAAATATGTGTTTAGTAAAACACATGTGCCTCAAAACAGTAGTTACTTCCCACCACCATCCATTCAAGTCAAGGAAAAATAAGAAATCAGAATCAGAAATGATTTATTCCCCACCCAGCTAAATAATCACCAGCCTCCACTTACAGATATACTGTATGTGTGAGACTTCACACCGATAAACCTTCTGACAGTCAAGTTATACTTTACACAGCCACTAGGGGAAACTGTCAGATAAACATTGGTATTTTTTAGGAATTTAAACAAAAGATAAATACTGTAATTTTCCTGGCTAGGGAAAATGTTCTAGTGGACGTTTTGTCATTAGGATGCAGATTAAATGTAAATCACGCTCTCCTTGCCCCTGTAATAGTGGAAATATTAGAAATGTGTTTTATTTTGACTGAAACTTGTCTTAGTGCCGATACAACTTTCTTCATAACAAATGTTTCGATGTTTCCTTTTTTCATTCCCAAATGTAATGTGACTGTTCTAGCCCAACAGAAAGGTGCTATACACATCAATGCATTATTATTAATGTAATTTTTAATCTTGGTGGCATGTGGTGTTTATTTGAGACTGTTCTCATCTCAGTGCGTTGAACGCTTTCAGAAAACGTGACAAATCATAGTTATTTTCAGGGAAGTCTCGTACAGACCGGAAGTATTAGCTAGGTAGTGCTAGCTAGCTACGTTCGTGTTAAAGGTTTTGACAGCCCCCCGAAGCCGCCTACCCTTACCACGAATATCAGAAATGTTAGCACCTAAACCTGTTAGTGTTTTTATTGTTGTTGTTGTGAATGTAACATAGCTGTTCTCACCTGCTGCTGGTTGCTGTTGTTTTTTGGACCTCTGAGCTTGTCTTTGTCTGTCCTGCCTTCTCTCCCTCCCCGCTGCTGAGATCGTCAGTGCCGCCATCTTACAAACACTGATTCTCTCCTTGTTGCATCCTGATCTGCTGCTGGTGCTCCTGATTGGCCCGTCGCTGCTGCTGATGACCCTCCCCCCGTGCTATTGGTCCTGCCTGACCCAGAGAAGCTACTGTTCCTTCCTTTAGCTTGGCTGCTAATTCTGTCGCTGCTTTCTGTATTGTTAAGTTTAGACCCGCTTCCAGGGCTGCTAATGCAGTTACCAGTGGCTGTTGAACTACTCAGCCACCCCCCGCTACCCCCGCTGACACTCATTCTTCCCCCAGGGCTCATGGCTCTTTGGAAACTGAGCTGAGCCTGCGACCACTACCAGCACTACTAAGTCTTGATCTGCTACTTCTGTGGCTACTTGGCGGACTGATCATTTGGCCATAATTGCCGCTGACACTGACTCCGTCTGCTTTACTGGCCCTACTCAAACGTCCAGTACTTCCACTATAAACTCTCCACTCCCTGCTGCCTCCACTGCTAAATCTCCTGGTGGGCTTGTTGCAAGTTGCATGGCTTCTGATGGGCTTTCTGCATTGGGAAAGCTATCGCTGCCAACCAGGCTGCTCATGCGTACAGTACTCCCACCCTAGACTTTCCAATCTCCTCCCCCTATGCTGCCAAACCTCCCTGTTCCTGGTGGACTTGTTGCCAGGTGTATAACAGTTTACAGGCTTTCTCTGCTCTCTGTGTTGTGTAGGATATCACTTTTAGCCACGCTGATTGTAAGTTTAAAACCACTGCTGTAAACCATCCACTCCCCCTGCTACCAAACCTCCTTCTTTCTGGTGGGCTTGTTGTAGGTAGCATGACCACCAACAGGCTTTCTTCTCTCTCTGTGCCATGTAAGCTGCTCTGACGTCGAAGCCTGCCTCCATAAACCATCCACTCTTCACTCCCTCAACTGCCAAATCTCCCTGTTTCTGGTGGGCTTGTTGCAGGGTTGGTAGTCGTTGATGTGCCGTCTTCTTTCCCTTTGCTTGGTAAGCAAATGCCCCAATCCAGGCTGCTCTTATGTCCAAGACTTCCACCACTTCCAAGACTTATGTTCAAGAATTCCACTGGGCTCAAAAATACATCTTATTCTCTTAGACTCAGAAGCTCTTCCTGAGTATCTGTGAGACTTTTTTGACTCAGTGGCACTGGTACCCAACAATGCTCTTTACCTGCTAGACTAACCATCTCAATATCTGACTCAGGTGTGACCAATTGTAAATTGGTTTGGATAAAAGCATCAGCTAAATGAGTAAATGTAAATGTAAAATGTTGACATGGGACTTGTTGGTCTTGACTTGTAACTCTTTAGAATTACCTTGGGACTTGTTGGTCTTGACTTGGGATTTTTTTTAACGTGCCTTGGGACTTGTTGGTCTTGACTTGGGACTTGTTGGTCTTGACATGGGAGTTGTTCATCTTGACTTGACTTGTGACTCTTTAAAGTTGACTTGGGACTTGTTGGTCTTGACTTGGGACTTTTTGAATTTGACTCAGGACTTGTTGGTCATGGGACTCTTGACATGGAAGTTGTTCATCTTGACTTGACTTGTAACTTTTTAAACTTTACTCTGGACTTGTTGGTCTTGACTTGTGACTCTGAACTTTACTCAGTGCTTACTGGTCTTGACTTGGGTCTTTTTAAACTTCAGTCTGGAGTTGTTGGTCTTGACTTGGGTGTTTTTAAACTTGAGTCTGGACTTGTTGGTCTTGACTAGTAACCTTTAAAACTTTATTTGGGATGTTTTGTTTTTGTCTCAGGACTTGTTGGCCTTGACTTGTAACTCTTTAAAGTTGACTCGGGACTTGTTGGTCTTGACTTGTAACTCTTTAAACTTGACTTGGGACCTGTTGGTCTTGACTTGGGACATTTTGAATTTGACTCAGGACTTGTTGGTCATTACTTGGGAACTTTTTAACTTGACTCAGGACTTGTAGGTCTTGACATGTAACTCTTTAACTTGCCTTGGGACCTGTTGGTCTTGACTTGGACTTGTTGTTGTTGACTTGTTGGTTTTGACATGGGACTTGTTGGTCTTAACATGAGACTTGTTGGTCTTGACATAAGAGTTGTTCATCTTGACTTGACTTGTAACTCTTTAATCTTCACTTGGGACTTGTTGGTCTTGCCTTGTGACTCTGAACTTTACTCAGCGCTTGCTGGTCTTGACTTGGGTCTTTTAAACTTGAGTCTGGACTTGTTGGTCTTGACTTGGGTGTTTTTAAACTTGAGTCTGGACTTGTTGGTCTTGACTTGTAACTCTTTAAACTTTATTTAGGATGTTTTGGTCTTGTCTCAGGACTTGTTGGCCTTGACTTGTAACTCTTTAAACTTGACTCGGGACTAAACTTGACTTGGGTCTTTTTAAACTTGACCCTGGCCATGACATGTAACTTTTTAAACTTTATTTGGGAAATTTGGTCTTGATATGGGACTTGTTGGTCTTGACTTAGGTCTTTTTGAACTTGACTCAGGACTTGTTGGTCTTGACTTGGGGCTTGTTTGTCTTGACATGGGAGTTGTTGGTCTTGACTTGGGACTTTTTGATCTTGTCTCTTGATAGGGGACTTGTTGGTCTTGACATGGGAGGTGTTTGTCTTGACTTGGGACTTTTTGATCTTGTCCCTTGATATGGGACTTGTTGGCCTTGACATGTAAGTTTTTAAACTTCATTTGGGACTTTTGGTCTTGATATGGGACTTGTTGGTCTTAACTTAGGTCTTTTTGAACTTGACTCAGGACTTGTTGGTCTTGACTTGGGGCTTGTTTGTCTTGAATTAAGACTTGTTGGTCTTGACTTGGGACTTTTTGATCTTGTCTCTTGATATGGGACTTGTTGGTCTTGACTCACGACTAGATGGTCTTCACTTTAGATATGTTGGTCTTGCATGGGAGTTGTTGGTCTTGACTTGTAACTTGCTGGTCTATAATTGTGCCTTTTTGATCTCCACTCAGGACTTGTTTGTCTTGACTTGGAAATTTTTTAACTTGACTTGGGACTTGTTGGTTTTGACTTGTTGGTCTTGACTTTAAACTTTTTTAACTTGAACTTAGGACTTGTTGGCCTTCACTTTTAACATGCAGCTCTCTACGTTTGGGTCTTGACTTGTGCTTTTTTGAACTTGACTCAGTGGTAGAAACTGTCTGCACTTCAGTTGCAGTATAAATCCAACAAATACTTGTGCAAATGGTGATATGAAAAGATGTGAGTTAGACTGAGTTGTAAAAATGTGTTCAGTTTACTGTTTATTGTCCTATAAAATCACACTTCAGCTGTAATAATATATGGATTTCAAGCGTTAAAAACCCTCTTGATGAATGTGAGTTATCATATTTGGGTTTCTGTTTGATCAGGAAGCTGCTAGGATATATTCAATATGAAGTCAGTCTCGGGCTTGCTGAGTTTTATTTGTAATTAATCATTAATTAATAAAGCACTTGTTTTTAAAGGATATGGTGAAGTACAGGTTAGATCTCTGACATTTCAATCGATGACATTTCAGACGAGATTCAGACTTGTGTATATGTGTGTGTGTGTGTGTGTGTGTGTGGATCTGGCCTGTAGATTAAACTGATGTCCTCACTGTAGATTGTCCTACCTCCTCAGTGTAGATTAATCTGGTGATGGTGATGGCTCAGTGGAAAAGACGCATGCCTTTGGTGTGAGAGTCCCGGGTTCTATGACAAGTCCACCAATTTGTCCGTAAGCAAGACATTTAACTCTTAGTTGCTTCAGAGACATATATAATAATTGTAAGTCACTTCGGCTAAAAGCTTCGGCTAAATTAAGAAATGGAAAGCTCCTCACTGTAGATTAAACTGATCTGCTCACTGTAGATTAATATGATCTTCTCACTAAACTGATCATCGTTATTGCGCCACCAAGTGGGATGTGAGCCACACCACCTTCTCTCCACCATAGAAAACTGAAGATAGGACCAGGCATAAAAACACACAAGAGGACAAGAGCGTTCTTACATAAAGCTGAAACAAATACACAGAGGGAGGGAGAGGCATGATAACATGAAAACTAAGGAGAGCGAGTGAAGGGGAGATGCTGAATCTCTTGGACAAAGATCCAGACACTTCTGCAGTGTCCAACATCCATGAAGGTTCAGAGCTGTGTCGACCAACCTCTGCTGACGGCAGACGGCATGTCCCAAAATGTTGGAGTAGCGAGGGCCCCCTCATCAATGTGGCAGCTTCATTATTTTGTATTATTCTACTTTTATTATTATCATCTAAACATCCTTTCATTGCCGCAGTAACAGAACAGCCACCATGAATTGGCTTTTAAAGGGCATCATATGTTGTGCATCATATGTACTGCCAACACGTTCTCATCACAGTGCATCATTTATTGGCACTTTCGGACGGCATGACGAAGCGTAGTTATTTACGCTAAAGTTACCCTTCAGCGTCCGTATGAAATGCCACAGTTTGCTAGTGTGTATCAACACACGGAGGCTAACACTAGCTGCTAGCACATCAGCAGCGAGCCGTGAGCCATTCAACATGCAGACAATCGCTGACTTAAGTTTTTAGCCACACACCTCTGTGATGGTTAGGGTAAGGTATATATCCTATGGGCGCTGAAGGGCATCTTTTGCATCAAATAACTATGCTTTGTCTGCCTTTCTGAAAGTGTCTGTATTTGACGCCCTGAGAACGGGATAGTACAGTACATATGTTGTCTTTCAAATACAGTAATATTTTGGCAAAATACTTACATTTATGTAGATTTTACAGTAAACTGTCAGAAGCCTCACCTTGTTAGCTGCTTCTTGCTAAGATGTATTCCTCCTGCACAGGTGTTTCTGTTTCAGTCAATCATTGTTTTTCAACCTACATATTAAGGAATAATTTTCAAAATAAACACCAAGGCTGATAAGATGTTTTTGTTGCTTTGAAACAGTAACTTAAAGGTTCAGTCTGTAAGTTATAGTGGCATCTAGTGGTGCGTGTTGCAAATACCCCCAAGCGAGTAGTACAGCTACGGTGCCTGAGACGGGACAAAACAAGTCATCTATGAGATAGCAGAGAGTTGCCAGTCAAGAAATGATAGATCCATCCATCCATCGTCAACCGCTTATCCTGCGTACAGGGTCGTGGGGGGGTTGTAGCCAATCCCAGCTGACATCGGGCAAAAGGCGGGGTACACCCTGGACAGGCCGCCAATCCATCACAGGCCCACACATAGACAAACAACCAGTCACACTGACACATAAGGACAATTCAGGGTCACCAATCAACCTAGTCCGCATGTCTTTGGACGGTGGGAGGAAGACGGAGCACCTGAAGAGAATCCACACAGACATGGGGAGAACATGCAAACAGAAAGGCCGGGGCAACCGGAGTTTGAACTTGCAAACTTCTTGGTGTGAGGCGACAGTGCTATCCACTGAACCACCGTGCCAGCCCCTGAGACGGATATATTAAGAAATTAAATTTACTTAATTATTCGGTAAAACCATGTTATTGTGAATATTATTACTTGTTCATTAAACAACCACCACATCAAGAAATGACGTACTACTACATGATGTCTCATATTCATGTAATACATTATTTTACTGTATTGTTATCATACTTCTTGTTACATCTTGGGAGGGTTGGCTCATCTGGACTAACATACCAGAGTAAATGAAGAACATCTCAAAAACTATCACATCTAGTGCATCAAGTAGGATTAATTTCAACTGCATGAAATTAATCCAACTTCATACACCAATTTTCTCTGTCATTATGGCTTCAAGCTAAAGCTATCAAACAACAATTTTGAATTTCCGTCGCTAAAGTCCGAGTTAATTACCTGTCCAGCAGAAAACAGACAACTTCAGTGGCACTTTGAAAAAATCAGATCCATGTGGGGAAAATCCACACCAATTATATCTGTGATTTTTTGCCGTGATCTGTCTGTATCTGTCCTGACTCCTTCTGGCTTCATCATGTGAAGAGCCACAGGCTGTCGTGCTAAATAACAGGTGTTCTTGTTAATTTGCCCAAATGTCTCTTCTCTTCTTAGTTCTACTAAACCAGATGACTACTAAGAGACTGTACATTATTATTATTACTATTATTATTTCCTCTTTTTCTTCTACGGATGCATTCAACGTAATGACGGGTGTCTTCATTGCCGGAATTATACAAGCAGAAGAAGAAGATGAGGAACATGATGACGGAATACGCTCTGTAGTGCTTTTTGCCCGTTGTAGAAACATGACGATACAATCCGGTGACGTCCATAGAAGAGGGTGCATGCAGTTATTTAGATATAAATGTCTCATTCTAAGGTTATAAAAACATAATGGTTCGATATGTAAGGTCTTTATACACCACTGAAAACATAGTTATGGATATTATATTGGATTTCTGTCAATAAATCCTCAGAAATATTACATACGGAACCTTTAATCCTGACCCTCATAACCTTTCAGTACAGCAGCAGCAGCAGCAGCTGGTGGCCATGAGAGAAACTGTAACTATAGACACTTCAGTTTGAACAGAAGACACAACAGACAGCATTTTATTTTGAAGCACCTCAGAAGACTTTTATTTGCCTGTTTATTTTTGTGAGTGTGCCCCCTACTGGTGCTCAGAGGTTCTGACTGACGGTCTCTGTGGAGGAGCTCACCACCTTTCCATCCACCACCTCCTTTACAATGGTAATTATTTTCTGTTTGGTGGTGGTGGAAGTGGAGGAGGAAATGACCGGGCTGCAGGAGGGAGACAAACAGCACAGTCAGATTTTTATTCATCTCACATTAAAATATTTTTTGTGCTGTTCATTTGATGTTTCATGGTGTGTTTTTTTTCTCTCCATTTTTGGGGGGGCGCAATACGCACAATTAGCATCACTGCATTCTGCGGTCAGCTATGAGCATAGTTTCAAAATGTCTATTTAGCTATTTTAGGTCAAATTTGATCCATAAAGTATGCCAGTTTCTGACACCTGCAACTACAGTCCATCAAGTGTTTTACAAAATGTTATTTTTTTGAAAAGTTTTGATTTACAGTTAATAAAGCCCAGAATTTAACCCTAAAAAAATAATTTTTTTCTGCGTTTAATCTGAGAGTTTTTGTGTCTCATATTGTTCTAAATGTTGTTTCAGTGTTGTTTCCACTCCATTACAGATGTTAAATATGTCAACAGTATGATGTCAGGGATTTGTGAAAAGTTGAGAAAAGAAAACCCAGAATTTAAAACAAAATATTCTGAGTTTCCGAAAATTTTACTGTTCTGTGATGTTTAAGTTAGTTTAGGATGTTGGGTATGATAACAAACTATGAGTCAGTGGTTTGAGCAAAGTAATGTATTTTGCAGGTATTAAAACCCTCCAGAACCCCCAGAAGATCTGGCTTCTTCTGGCACAAAGTAAGATGTGATATCAGCGCACAATATCCTGTAAACAACCCTTTAATTCTCAATAACTAAAGCTCGCTCACCTGCCGCTGGCCTCTCCGTCCAGCAGCCTCCTGTACTCGGCGATCTCCATCTCCAGCCTGGTCTTGATGTCCAGCAGCCTCTGGTACTCCTGGGACTGCCTCTCCAGGCTGGCTTTCAGCTTCCTCAGCTGCTCCTCCAGCATGGTCACCTGGTTCTGGCAACCCGACAGCTGCATGGTGAACCGGTTCGGAATCTCATTCAGGGCGGCCTTCAATGACGCTTTCTGCAGGAGAGAGGAGCTGGATCAGTTTTTATTATTACCTCTCTAAGGGCCTGATTTACTAAAGGTTTGCGTGAGCAAAAACGTGTGCAAACTTGATATCACCAGCACATTCACATGTAAGCTGATCTACTAACGGTGTGCTCAGAGAGAATGACATATTCCAAAAGTGCAAGATAGCACCTGTTGTTCATTTACTATTTTTGCCTTCATGAATATGCAGTTTGGGGCGTTTCAATTTTATTGTGCAAAGTAATGGGAGGGTAACATGCAAATACATTTATTTACTACTCACAATGTGATCTAAGAAGCCTAAAAGCAATTTCATGAATGTGCAACAGCATCTCTATTTAATACGTTTGAAAGGAAAGTGCCAAAGAGACACAGCCGTAAGAAATAAACTATATTAGATAATATTATTCTATATCCAATATATAGGCTAGAAAAAGAATATTTTATTTTATTTATTCGATGAACTATATGAATTGATTTGTTTTTTAGTATTTCCCTTTAGCTTTGACATTCATGCCGATAAAGCAATTTTCGTTTCAACCTGACCTCTTTTCTCCGTTAGATGGAAGAATTTAGACAGTTGCGTGGTGCTGTGGAGAGCCCCCAGCTGTAGTAGTGCTTGGATCAAGCTTAAAATTCATCCAGCCAGAGGGAACGATCACCAACTGTTCATAACAGCTACACAACCCATTGTAGGTATGAGAGAGGGAATGGGGCGTTGGGGCGTACAGGGCCAGGGCCAGGAGATCACAGAACGACCGGGCACAGTGCGGACGGTCGGTGGTTGTTCCCTCTGGCTGGATGATCTGTTGTCATTTCCTCGCGTTCTGCTGGGGTTTTCCAAAGCAGTTTTTCAGGTGTGCTGTCCCAAGTACTTAATGCAATCTTAGGCAGGATGGGCAGGTACATAAGATTTCCACATACTCGGGACGCGCTAAACGAAACAAACCAAGGTTTTTATACGGCGGCTGCTTTCCCTCCCGACTCTCCATGGCGGAAACCATTAAAGCACGCAAAACCCTTATTTAAATACGGCCACCTCCACTGTGTTTGCTCCTGTTGTCATGTACGTAATAATTCTTAGTTGATCACCCATAACAGGTACTACAATTGCACATGCAATATTTTAGAATGCACAAGCAATTTAGTACTCTTTATTCGGGATGTTTCACCAAATTCACTGGACATAAAAGATGTGATGAGACTCTTCACCATGCTGAGCTGGGACTGCAGCTCGATCTCCAGGCCGTGCAGAGTTCGTCTGATTTCTTTGATCTCTGATTTGGACGACTGGAGGGTTTCTGTGGTGATAGTGACTTCTTTGTTAAGGGGTTCTGTCTGTGGAGGAAACAGAATGGTTATTAACATGTTTACTTGCAGGCTGTAAAACAGAAATACTCATAGTAATGCATTGTAATCTCTTCCATCACTGCAGCATTCCAGCTATTTGGATTCAATTTTAGTCTACCTCCTTGCTGCAGCTCTGTGAGGCTAAAATTAATGCTAACATGTTCAGCATCTGAGTTTAGCGTGTTAGCATGCTAACTTAGCTAATTAGCAGTAACCATTAACACAGATTAACTTGTTGATCTGATGATGGCGCTAGATGAAAAGTCAGAGGATCACCAAAGTTTTTACAGTTCATCCTGAGAGGAACATGAAGGTCTGAAGCACATTTCATCACAATGTTTCAGTCTGAACTACAGTCTGGACGGACAGACGTGAGTCCACAAGTCACGTCTCTAGCATGGCTAAAACCAGGTCCTTACCTTTGCATTGAACCATGCCTCCAGTTCTTTTAAGTTTTTGGCAACAACAGCTTCGTAGTGCACCCTGACATCCGCTATGGCCTTATTGAGGTCCTCTGCTGGAGCGGCATCCACCTCCACGTTCACCTGACCGCTCATCTGACCTCGCATCGCCAGCAGCTCCTACAAGGTAAGAGTGAAAGGTGAGGATTCTGTACAAGCCAAACCTAAAAACTTCCACTGAGACATTCGAGTGTCTGTGGGAACTGGATCATTGACTCCTTGAACTTTGAATGGAATCCTATTTTGTTTAATGTCATTTGCTCCTTTTATTTAGCCCAATAAGATTTTTGGCCCTGAAAGCCCACAGACCTCCTCGTCATGGTTCTTTCTGAGATAGATCATCTCCTCCTTCAGTCCCTCGATCTGTATCTCCAGGTCGGACCGGCTCAGAGTCAGGTCGTCCACCATCCTCCTCAGCCCGGGAATATCAGCCGCCACCAACTGACGCAAGGCCCCCTCATTCTCATACCTGCACACAGGACAAAGCATTCATTTCTGAATCTGTTTTTTCCAAAAACAGATCTCACTGAAACAGGTAAAGGGAGTGAATGTGTGTGAAATTCATCCTCAAAAGAAGTTGAACAAACGGGGCCTTGATGTCTTCGGCTATTGGTGAGGCTGGAAGCTTGGTGATGCAGTGATTTTTCATTTTTAATGTCTCGTCATAACTTTATTTAATCCATGTCTTATTTCTGGTTCAGGCCCTTCACATTTTACTCACAGCCGCTTATTAATGAATTAATTCACTTACTTAAGCCTGAAGTCAGCAGCAGCCAGCTGGGCGTTGTCAATGGATAGGTAGATCCTATCATTCTCTCTCTTAGCATTCTGGATCTGTGAGATGAAAGAGGAAAGCCATGCTGTTAGCTTTTTATGTTCATTCTTTAATGGTGCATTTTAGGGATTTTTACTAATATTTTAAAGGTCTCCATCTATGTAGACAGAAAAGTAATGGTAACAATTAATTAGGGCTGGGCGATATGGCCAGAAATGTTATCACAATAAAAACATTTCATATCATTCAATATCAATAATTATCACCATAAATGTCAAACCATTCTTTATTTCAAGTGTAAAGGCTGATTTGTGGTCTTGAGTGAAAATTGAAGAAACCAGATGGTTAATTATGTGGTTAAACTTTTCTTTATGACCAGAACACGACAAACACTTGATGCCAAACAGTGGATCACTGAACAAATCAGAGATAGAAGGATATATTGAACATTTATTATATTGTTATTGAGGAAAATTATATTGCGATAATTATCATTATTGTTTTATTGCCCAGCCCTACAACAGTATAATGCAAAGATAGGTAACATCTGCATCATAAATCTGAAATGAAAGCCACGTCCACCACTTTTTTCATGTTATATATAATGTCAGCTGTCAGTATTTGCAATTTAAAAAAAATTTATTTAACATACACATTTCTGATAATGTCAACAAAGAAGTTCAGACGTCATAGCAGAGCTGTTGCAATGGATCGTACAGGAGTGCCTATTAATAAAGTGGCCACTGAGTTGCTCATTGAATGAACAGGTGATGACAGGTAAAGCGTACTGTACACCAGCTGTGGTTTGATGCATGAAGATTCTGGGGTCTCAATGTCTGTTTGTCAGATGTGAGCCTACCTTGCCATGCAGCTCTGCGATGGTGGCGTAGTAGGCGCTGTAGTCCCTGGAGGAGGGGGAGATCTTGCTCTCCAAGAACTGCCTGATCTTCCGCTCCAGCTTGCCGTTGGCCTTCTCCAGGCTGTGCACCTTTTCCAGGTAGACAGCCAGACGGTCGTTCAGGTTCTGCATGATGGCCTTCTCATTGAAAATGGCATTCATGCCGTCACCGCCAATACCAAAGCAAAAGCCACCTCCACCAATTCGACTGCCAAACATGGACATGGAGGGGTCACCAAAAGAGATTTTGACTTGAGAGCCCCCAGCTCCACCGTACATGGATGCTCTGCTGTCCCTGTAGACTCCACCACCAGATGACCTGGGGCTTTTTTTGCTGTAGGCATTCATTTTGTTCGGTGATGAAGGCAAAGAAGGCTGGCTTTCTGCTTTCTGTTTCAGCTGGAGAGGACAAAGTGAAGTGCTCAAAGAGCAGCTGACTTTTTATACTGTTGAGATGAGTTGGGTGGAGATAAGGAGCTTGGTGAGCTTGTGCCAAGCTTGGGAGGAGACACCTGTCCTTGTTTAACTCAGTGGGATGTGGGTGAGTGAGAAATGTGGAATCCACCTATCACATGTCTGTTCACCTGCTTATTTCAGAATCACACTATAAACAATAACAATATAGACAGATTGAGACAATAGTGCAGTGAGCAGAGTGCAAAGGATGCAGGAGTCAATTATTATTATTATTATTATTATTATTATTATTATTATTATTATTATGTTGGAGGTGATATACAGGTGCACATACATACCATTATTCATGCACATACACAGTGTGATGGAGCATAGTGCAAAGGATGCTGGAATAAATAAGTATTATGTAGAGGTGTTATGTACTTGAGGTAGGTGCATTTGGTATACATTATGTACAATATACAAAATGACAATATGAACAGTATAACAGCCTGAAATAGAGAACGGTGAATAAATAATAAGTGGTAACCAGTAAAAAGGCGGCTGATTAGAGACAGAGTTACTGGGTTATTGCACAGGAGTTGTTCCTGACACTGTGAGTCAAAGTCAGCTGTTCATCAGAGTGATGGTTTGTGGGAAGAAACTGTTCCTGGGTCTGTTGGTTTTGGCGTACAGTGCTCTGTAGCGCCTACCATAAGGGGGAAGCTGGAACAGGTCAAGACTTTGTGGCTGCAGCCTGGAGCCTCCCGTCTCATGCCCTCCCGCGTGGTGCCTCCCGCAAGCTTCTACGTTGCAAAATAAAAACTTGCGTCTGGTTCGTTCCTCTTACTTTGGTGTTTTTGAACTGAATAGTTATGGCAATCATGCGAATGAATAAAATACTTAATAAAATATTTTAAATCTGTCAATAAGATAAATACAGACTAGTTAGAGTAAAGATTCATTTTATGATCGTAATTATACTGTATTCCAGCAATCAGGTAGAAAGATTGTTTTAAACGTAGTTTTAAATCACGGTGGAGAAATTCCTATCCACTGCTGTTACAGTATTAGACGGGCTATAAACTCCTGTTACTTGTAGGCCCTATGCTTGCCTATATGTCTATGCTACTGACATACAGGCAAGCATATTCATTAAGATTCAGTCAACTTGTGTGTGTGCCAACTCAGCAACACACACACACACACATACAATAGAATAAGCAATTATACTTGCAGCGATTTCCCTATTAAGTGTGGAAACAATTTAGGATATAGAAATAAAAACGAGTCTCGGAAAGAGCATAACATGTTTATTATTTTGTTCTTCATTATCACTGTCCTTCCACACATTAGCAGAAATTGCTGCAGGATCCAGGGTGGGGATCTTCAGAAGATATCCTCTGCAGCACACCTCTAATGTGCTCTGTGTTTATAAGAAAAACAAAACAAAATCATACTCTTGATCTGCTCTCATACAGTGTTTAGATTTGTTTTTGTTTCAGACAAAGTCTTTTTTGTTAGCTACAAGTGACTTGCTAAGCACAGCAGGCTGTGCCCTGTGTTATTTTTTTAAAAGACACTGATGTGTTCCTTAAGTAAAATCACAGAAAGAAACCACTAAAGTCTGTTATCATAAATTGGTAAAAAGGTAACATTATTGTCGAGCTAATATTCACTAACATCTAACTGAAACGCTGTTGCCGTTCAAAATGTTAAAAGTCATCGCACGGTTCATAAAATACACATAATGTTATACATTAACGTCACGGACACAACAATAACATCCAGAAATCTATAGCTATCTATGGTCAAAAACCCTCAAAATTCTAGAAAGTAATTAAATCTATGTCAGGTACACATGTTGCTTAAAGCCTCCCTGAACACATTCTGGTTGGCTCAGATGAAATGAAGGATAAAGCTGCTATGGTCAGTCAGTTAAACAAACACTTTATCTGTGCTCGGTCTGCATTTGACAGCTCAAATGTAAATGCACAGGTCCCATGTTCTGTCACCACTGCAACTGATAGAAATCTGGATTTGTTTGATCTTAAAACTTATTTCAGTTAATAAAGTTTGTAAATCTTTAAAAGGCATTGACCACAAAAAATCTGCAGGTCCCGACAATCTGGATCCTTATCTCCTAAAGGTGGCGGCAGATGTTATTGCTGAGTCTATTACTCACATTTTTAATTTGAGTCTTATGTCCAATTCAATACCCCAAATCTGGAAAGCTGGGGACCCCTCAGAGCTAAACAACTACCGTCCAATCTCCAAACTCTCAATCCTGGCTAAGATCCTTGAATCCCAGGTAAATTTACAGTTAAAACAGTTCTTACTTGATAATAATATTTTAGACACTTTTCATTCTGGTTTTAGAACTGGCCACAGTACCATTACTGCTGCTATAGTGGTAATAAATGATCCAATTGCCTTGGACAGAAAACAGCATTGCACTGCCTTATTTGTATCTATCCAAGGCGTTTGATTCATGGATCATGAATTGTTGCTGAATAAACTTAGGGATGCTGGTTTATGTCCTAATGCTGGTAAATGGTTTAGAAACTATTTTGTAGATCAGACTCAGTGTGTCCATGCAGAAGGCCAGTTTCTTAAGATATCTAAAGGGGTCCCCCAGGGGTCTATTTTGGGACCTATTCTGCTCTCTATTTTTATAAATGATTTAGATAAGGATGTTCAAGCAAAAATAAACTTCTATGCTGATGACACTGTCATTTATACTTATGTTCCGTTAATATCACAGGCTATGCAAGAGCTTCAGACTGCATTTCAGTCATTACAATTTAATGCTCAATTTAAAATTGGTTTTAAATCCTCAGAAAACGAAGTTCATGGTCTTCTCAAAAGCTCGCCTAAAGTTGCTTGATGATCTTAGCATTTTTATGTCCGATGTTAAATCCATTTAAAGGGTACCTACGTACAAGTACTTGGGTATATGGATAGACAACAAACTTTTATTTAATGTACATACTGCTAATCTAGTTAGGAAGCTCAAAGTGAAGATTGGCTTTTATTTTAGAAATAAATCTAGCTTTACTGTCAATGCCAAAAAAAAACTTGTGGAAGCTACTTTTCTGTCTGTGGTTGATTATGGTGACATATTATATATGCACTCAGCCTACTCCGTCTTACGGAGCCTTGATTCAGTGTATCATGCATCTCTACGCTTTATTACATATGCAAAGTCCCTCATTCACCATTGCATTCCTTTTGATCTGGTAGGTTGGACATTGCTGACCACCCACAGAAAACAGCACTGGTATATTTTTATATATAAAGCCATGCTAGGTAAACTTCCAGCTTACCTCTGTACCCTTCTCTGTCTCAATTCTGCTAGTTACCAGCTACGCTCCTCCAAGTGGTTGCTTGTTAATATACCCAGGGGTTTGATAGATCTGGGGAAAACTGCCCTTTCATACGATGCACCCTGGGCATGGAATATTTTGCAAAAAGATCCTAAACTAGAAACGTGTATATTAATTGATAAATTTAAGAGCATCATAAAGAATGTGGTGAAGGAGTCATGTGTTTGTTTTTCTTGAGAGGCCATTGTGTTTGAATAGATGTGTTTTTTGTGTTGTTATTTTGTTTGTTTTTGTGAATTTTGTCATGATTGTACGAAGCATTTTAATATATTGTGTTTATGTATAGCTGCTACCATCTATGTAGCATTTTAATATGTTGTGTTTATGTATGGCTGCTACTTTGGCCAGGTATCTCTTGTGAAAGAGATTTTTGATCTCAATAAGACTTCCTGGTAAAATAAAGGTAAAATTAAAAGAAAAAAATTTAAAAAAGGCAGTAAACCCTGACTTGTTTGATTAGAATAAGTCTTTGTCAGCTGCCTCACCTTAAGTTAACAGAGCGGACAATAAGCAGAGACTGAGGAGTGGCTGATCACTACAACAAAGATTCACTGAAAAGTCTGTTCACTTTTGGAAATGTGCACCTTGTGTTCACGGTATGGTGATGGCGCAATGAATAAGACACATACCTTTGGTGTGACAGACCCGGGTTCAATTCCCACTGTAACCCATCCACTATTGTGTCACAGCACACACACACTTAACCCCTAGTAGTTCCAGTGGCCTGCAACCTCTGACATGTATAGCAATTGCTTTGGATAAAAGCGTCAGCTAAATGTAAATTTAATGTAATCATGAAGGATTTATGAAAGCCACAGAGCTTAAGCGAGATTAGATAAGAGAAAATAGGTAGAGATAAAACATAATCTTTAACATATTGATGTCAAAGTTAAACTTTGCATGATGCAGCGTTGGAAGAGAAGGTACAAGGTACAAAGTTATTTGTCAGTATACAGAAACTAAATTTGTAGTTCCTTCATACTACACACACAACATAGCCTATAATTGTATTATACAATATTAACATTTAATAACCATATTAAAATATGGTGACAAATAAAATAAAATAAAACAATTTATACATACACACCAAGAACATTCCACAGGGCATCTGGGGTGAATGTAAACAGCAGCAACCAGATGATAATATGAAAGTTTCATCTTCACAATAAACAGTCTGACATTTGGCAAACAGAGTCCATCACCTCCTCTCATACTGCCGGAGTCTTGGGCTGACAGCTCGGAACATGGACCAGTGCTTGATCTGTGATGTTGATGGGGCAGGTCTCTAGTCAACATGAGTCCCATTCTATCCAGACCGGCTGTTTAGGAGCAGAATTAAGTCCAAGCTGGCCAGCATGGCTCCTCTTCTACCTCAATTTCCTCTCCTGAAGGATCACCATACCCGCCCTAGCACCTGGTCCGGTTGTTTGGGCCGGGTGGATCTTGGTGCTGCTCTTTAATTCCAATGAATTAAGCATAGCATTAGTTCAGGAATTCAACAATATCAAGCTCAGCTCATTCCAGCATATCAGCTGGGAATAAGTAGCTAATAAGTAATAAAATTCTTTGAAAGAAAGAATATGAATATCCAGAGTGATGATGTTGTGGCCTGCCAAACCCTTACTCGAAGGAATAGCGGAGCAAAGCTTGTTATGGTTGTTCGGTTTGTGAATCGGAAATATAAAGCAGAGTTACTGAGGCAAGCTAAGAAGTTGAAGGGTACAGGAGTGTATCTGAATGAACATCTTACCAAGAAGAATGCCGACATTGCAAGATGCGCACGCATTCTAAGGAAACAGAATAAGTACCAGGCTGCATGGACAAGGAACTGTAAAGTGATGATTCAGCTAAATGGAACACCTGAAGAAGCTAAAGTACGCACAATAAAAGAACTCAAAGAATTGGACCAGTATGGATAAGTGAGAACTACTGCATGTGGAGGAATATCCATGATAAACTATAACTGTGGTTTGCGTTAAAAGTGAGGATTATGTGGGGGAATATCATACGGACTCATATCACAAAATAAATGATGGATATTGAAAAGGATTTTTTGTTCCCATACAAAGATATTGACGATGGGGAGTTTGTTAATATCCACAAGGACTGTGTGTCTGATCGCTTACAAAATAAATGCTGAGTACGAAAATTTGAATTTTAAAACTTTCAATCACACAGACTATAAAATGTATGATATTGAAAATGATATTGACCCGGAAAACCATTTTTTCAATAATATCGACAATAATTGTTGTGAGTATTATATGGAAGAACAATTTAATAGGAATGTGGATATGGAAGGGGCATTATCAATAATACATTTTAATAGTAGAAGTCTTTACAGAAACTTTATACAAATTAAGGATTACTTGTGCAAGTTTAACAAATTTAAGGTGATTCCTGTGTCAGAGACTTGGATTGATAATGAGAAAGAACAAGATGTAGAATTGGAAGGATACAAATTGTTTACGAGTAACAGAGTTAAGAAAAAAGGAGGAGGTGTTTCTTTGTATGTTGATACAGAGTTAAGATGCAGTTTGATTAAGAGTAGCTCCATGACTATAGAAAATATCTTGGAATGCTTAACCATAGATCTTCATATTGAAAGATCTAAAAATATAATTATTAGTTGTGTGTATAGAACATCAGGAACATGTATCGAAACATTTACAAAAAAGATAGTTGGTATACTTGAGAAATGGAATGAGAACAAGATACAAATTATATGTGAAGATTTTAACATTGATTTGTTGAATCCAAAAGAATGCAAGAGGACAACAGACTTTATTGATACAATGTATAGTAAAGGTCTGTTTCCTGTGATCACAAAACCAAGTAGAATAACTATGGAAACTGCTACATTGATAGATAATATACAAATGAAATTGAAGCGAAAATAGTGGGAGGATTATTTATAAGTGATATGACAGATCATCTTCCAGTTTTTGCGATCTTTCAAAACTTATTTAAGAACACAAATGAAAACGGGACAAATAACTATAAAATGATCAGACATAGAACACCAGAAGCCATTAATGCCCTTGGGGAAGATTTACAAAAACAAAATTGGAGTGAGGTTTACGTAAGTAAAGATCCTAATAGAGCTTATTGTGCTTTCTTGACCATATTAACTGAGCAATATGAGAAACATTGTTGGTCCAACAAAATTGTAAAGAAGTGCAAAAATGATGACAAACCGTGGATTACTAAGGGAATAGAAAAGGTATGTAAAAAGAAAAATGCAGGAAATTTATAACAACTAGAACAAAACAAGCTGAATACAAGTATAAGATATATATATTCAGCAAAAAAGATTATTATCATAAATTATTGGATAGGTGTAAGAGTAATACTCCAGCAACATGGAAAGTGCTCAACAGTATAATCAAAAAGAATACTGGAAAAATGGATTACCCAAATTACTTTGTAAATGATGCATTAATATTAAACGAAGTGAATGACATTGTTAATAAATTTAACGAGTATTATGTAAATATTGGATATAAACTAGCAAAAGAGATTGTGGAACAGCAAACTGGGGATAGGGTTGATGAAGTAAATATTATTAGTAATAAACATTCTATATTTATCAGGGGAATGGATGCGATGGAAATACTAGATATTGTTAATAATTGTAAGAATAAAAATTCTACTGATTGTAATGATATTGACATGGCATTATTAAAAAATATTATAGAATATATAGTAAAACCATTTACAAACTCTTGCTCCAGTCCATGTTGCTAAGCTGGTAAGGGAAACATGTACAAATTACTTTTTGGAATTCCTTTAGGAATTTCTTCCAAAAAAAGGTTTTTCCTGCAACTTATTCAGAATGTATCTAAAGGATAAGAAATTCAATGATACTTCATCACAAACTTATAGCTAAATGCACCTGATGCAGCCCTAATAGATGGCCTAAACAGCTTTTAGGACTTCTCATTTATGTCGTCTTGAAAGTAATCTGCTGATAAAGATCTTGTGATACGGTCAAAAGCTCTGGAACGTGTAAGGAGCCTATGTGTTTGTCATCCATCCACATGTCCATTTTCTGCCGCTTATATGGGGCTTTGTTGAGGTGGCAGCATTAAGCAAGGTAATCGAACCCAGAGGGATCTGGCAAAGAACCACGGCCTCAGCTTTAGAGGTGCTGACTCTAATCCTGACTATTTCACACTCAACCGCAAACCACTTCAGCCACACTATTAATCACTGTGTGAGCAGCATTTTATGTTGCTGAGAAAGATCTGGGACAAGGGCACCCACCAAGCTGGACGTTAGCAGAAGGATGCTTTGTTTCAAAGGAAGAGGGTTCCACCACAATCACCCAGTTCAGGAGAATCTCTCTTCTGAGAAAGGCCTCTTATTTCAGGAGAAAAGGGTTAGATAAAGAAAAAAATGGATAAGGAAGAGAAAGATGCAGCTGCAATAAAAATGTCCCGCTAATAAATACCTTTGTCAAAAAAGCAAGAAATGAAGAGGAAGGTGTTTGGCTAGCCAGTGTTAGCTTGGAAGCATCTACTCTACCAGCTAGGCTTAGCCTTAGCAAGTTAACTGTATTTGCTAACTTTAGGAAAGAAATGGAAAAAGACTAAGATGACGCCGGTCAGCAAACAGAACGAGGGATGTGGCAGGTACCATCATCTGCATTATGGGAGGAAATTCTTCTCAAAGGGATTTCAGGTCTAACAATCTAGCATCATGGAGGAGGAACGAGGCCAGCGGAAAGACACCCTATTATATTATTATTATACAGTCACCGTCCACCAGAAAAACATATTGCTTTGCTTGTTACTATTTGGACTTTGAGGATTTAATCGGCTACTGTGCTATTAGTAAAATAGGTACTATATAATCTGATTGTATTACAAGATAATGAATTTTTATATGAGTTTATATGCTGTTTGAATAACGTGTACTGTTTCATTATGATGTGATAGCTGCTATAAACCTGCGTGAATTAGTTTGTCAAGTGCAGTACATGTTGGCCATTGGAGTGTGTGAAGTGGCCCAGCTCACTTAGCAACTGTTGTTTTGCAAACTGCACTCAGCAGTGTTGTGTGGTTTTGTGCATTGTTGCATCTTCAGTCAGTCATGTTTCAGAATTACTAGTGGGCTTCTGCTTGGGTGATTTTCAGTGAACACTATTTTGCCAGTCTTGGGATGATTTAATTCATTGGATCATTGTATTGTGATTTGTGAGTGAGACTGCAGTACTTGGTTTATTGAACTGGATAGGCATATTTGCTGCCAGCTCATTCAACTTTTCACCAATATGTGTGTGATTTGACATGCCAGCTTGGCTGGAAGTTCAAACAGCCTAATTAAGGGGGGCCTTAGCATCGCGTGTGTGTGTTTGTGGAGTCTGTCTGGTGGGGTGAAGGGTCTATCAGGTGCCTGTAGTTTGCTGGGTGTCAATAGCTTTGTTATCAAGAATGTGGGTGTATGAAGGGGAGGAGGGCCCTTCAGAGCTTCAGTGCCCAGGAGGTACTAAATGTAAATGCTCCGTACTTGTATAGCGCCTTTCTAGTCTTTTCGACCACTCAAAGCAGAGGGATTCGAACCGCCAACCTTCCAATTAACAGTAAACCAGCTCTACCTCCTGAGCCACAGCCGTACTACTCTGGCCTTGGATGGCAGGCATGGTTCTTCCCCATTGATCTATAATGCGGTCATGTGTTACTGAACATATATTTTATGTGTAAACCCTAGTGCAATAAAAATTTCTGCCATGTGGTGGAGTAGGAGCAGAGAGTGGCACTGGCGATAACACAAAGCTGTTAGGACAGATGGATATCGGTAAATCTTCCTGTCTATCTTCTGGATTTGTAATTGTTGGCTTCTGTTGCTTAGATAGCCTCCTGCTCCCCCTCTACACTGTAACACAGCCTGAATTCTTTGGAGCTTTTTCTCCTCCTTGTAAATCTTCACTTCTCTCCTTATCCTTTTAATCAGCTATCAATCATTTACTCGGCTGTCAATATTTGCCTGGGACAGCACACCTGAAAAACTGCTTTAGGAAACTCCAGCAGAAACAGATACAGTATGCTGGAGTGACCCAGACGCGAGGAAATGCAGAGTTGCAAGAAGTATGGGAATGGAAGGTATTGCGTGTCCTTGTGGTAACTGGGTCTTAGGTCAGCCAAGAGCTCAAACATGGCATGGCTAGAGAGGTGAAATTTACATGTTATATGTTCCTCAGTCATGCAACAAATATTGACACAAATGCAAAATACCATTTTTCTATGTCTTCTTTCATTAAGGCTGTGTCTCTTTCTTGCAACAGTAAGAGCAGATTCAAGAAGGTAAGAAATTGGCCAGTTTGAGAAGACACATTATTTAGGACAACCCGACCTCTTTTAACGATGAGAAAAATCTAGAACTCCACCAACTGCAGCTGAAGTTAGACGATCTTTACAAAAAAAGAGCTGAAGGTGCATTTATCTACTCAAGGACGAGATGGATTGAAGATGGGGAAAAGAATAGACAAAAAAGGCAATATGTAAGCTATATCTTGATGACTGTTTGAGTCAAGATATGATCGCCAATCAGATTTATACTTTCAATAAGACTCTTTATAGCTCTAAATACTCTAATCATGATACAATTTCTTTCCTATATTTGGTAAAGGACTTAACCCAAAAAATAGATGAAGATTTTCTAGCTCTTACAGAAACTGAAATTTCTCTAACAGAACTGGACACAGCCATTTCTCAGATGCCTAATGGAAAGTCTCCAGGCGTAGATGGTCTTACTACGGAGTTTCACTTCTGGATTGAGATAAGACATCTGATTTACAATGCTTTCAAAGCTCGCATAGGCAATTCTACCCTGTCATCAACTATGAAACGTGGGATAATCATGCTCATACCAAAACCTAATAAAGATAAATTATCCCTGGACAACTGGAGGCCTATTACACTCTTTTGCGGGGATTATAAACTTTTAGCTCATGTTTATGTGAATAGACTCAAGAAAGGGCTCAGCAAAATAATTGATGAAACACAGTCCGCATTTATCACAATCATACTTGTTTAGTCTTAGATATTCTTGATTCTCTGATCCCACACAATAGTTTAATTTTATTCTTAGATTTTTTTAAGCTTTTGATACCTTAGAACACCCCTTTCTGCTCAAAGCTTTGGAAATGTTTGGCTTTGGCTCCAGTTTTTGGAAAGTTATTGAAATGCACTATAGCGACATAAACAGTAGTATAGCCCTCAGACGTGGCCTTTTAGTTTTCCTGTTAATCTGGGTATTCGGCAGGGTTTCCCAATTAGTCCTCTTTTATTTATCTTAATTGATGGCAATATACCTCAAAAACTCCAGATGTCTAAGGTATGGAAATATTGGGGAAGGAACTGATAATCAGTCAATTTGCTGATGATAAAGCAGTGTTTTTAAAAACAAGAATATGGTTTCAAAAGCTATTGATAAAATTAGTCTTTTCGCTAAAGCATCTGGTCTGCCTTTTAAACCATAGGAAATGTGAACTTTTGGCTGGACCTAAATAACAAGCTTCAACAAGTCAAATACCTTGGCATAGTAATATGCTAAGAAAACCTTAAATAACTGGCTTAAATGTGACTTATCCTTACTTGGTCGAATTCTTCTGTCCAAAGGTTGAAGGTTTATCTAGGCTTATCTACCTATGCCATTCACTTCGTCAGAAGCTATTAACTCATCCAACTCTATATTATTTAAGTTCATATGTAGGAACAAAACTTATTACCTACGCAAATCTCTATGAAAACAAGGGGGGCTAAGGGCCATGGAATTCGAGTCTCTAATTGCGGCTTTTAGAGTCAAATGGTTGAAAGACTGTATTTCGCAACCTGAATCTATATGCTACTATATCCCTATCAAAATATTTAATAAGGTTGGAGGGTTTGTTTTCCTACAAAATGTGTTTATGAAGTGTCCACAATTTCTGTAAGGATGTCTGAACCAGCGTCGGGTGACACAGCCGCTGTCAGCTCGTGTAGTGTGCGACCCCCTGTCATCGATCAGTCAAGTAGTGTGAACACCACAACGACTTCAAGACTCCCATCATATGACAGCAAGTTGTGTGAACGGGACGGCCATTGGCCGACGCTGAAAGTCGTGTAGCCTGCACGAGCCTTTATAACTTGTACTCAGGTGATGTTTGTGTTTGTAAAGCATCTCTGTGGTTGTTGGTCTGATGTTTGCTGTATGACACACTATACAAAGTAAAGAACCAATAAATATCTATCACCTATGAATGTGCACAGCTGATCCCGTTACTGGGAGTAGGCCGCCGCAGCCAAGCTCAATTACTACTTAAACGACGCATCGATGAATCGTTGAAATAATCTATTGAAGCTTCGAATACTAAAATCATCGTTAGCTGCAGCCCTACTTCAGCCACCTTGACCCCTCGAGGTTTTAATGTTATGCGACATGGTGACGTTTTGCAGTGCCGGCAAAGGTTGGACAAAATTTCTAACCAGCATGCCTTAAGTTTATTCCAGTATGCATTACTTTAAGTCAGCGCTGCGAGGAGCTGCATGGAGTCAAAGATGAAACGTCTAAAGTTCTAAAGTTCATCCTGAGGGGAATATGAAGGTCTAAAGCGTCTAAAATTAGACATAAAAACTGCAGTTAATAAATGGATG
>JAPMOB010209630.1:0-24929 GCA_029875015.1 Lepomis gibbosus
TCCGCTTCTGCTTCCAGTGGTTGCCCTGCGCGTTCGTGGCCATATGGGCCTCAGTCACCATACGGATGAGCTCCCACTCCTCCTGGGTGGGCTCCAGTCGGTCCCACACGGTCTTCTGCAGTTCCTCCTTCCGACGGCGCTCTCGGTTCTCCTCGATTAGCTTCCGCTTGGCCAGCCTTTTGCTGTTGTCCAACACCACTGGGGGGGTGGGGGGCGCAAAAGAAAAAAAAAGAAGGAAAAGGGAGAGACAATGAGAGTGGACAGGAATGAGGAGGAGGGGAAATCATAACATGCTGGATTCATTGATATAGTTAATAATAAGAGGGCTGCCTACATTTAAAAAACTTGAAGTGCGTCTGATGAAGCATATATAATATTATCACTGTATACTGAGTGAACGATACAATAGACACAACATTCACAAGTAGCTCTTTACCCGATGTTTAAATAGTTGTATTATTATAGTTGGTTCTTGCCCAGTGACCCTCCCGATCTTACGCTTCAACTGATACTCCACCCACTCACTGCAGGCTTAAAAGGTAGCTGTAATTACCTAATTAAAAAAATGTCATTCTTTATGACAAAAAAAACCAGCTGTAGTGAGAGAAATAAAGTAGAAACTTAAAACAGCACAATCCACATTTCCACTGTTGCATTAGGGCGGCGACCACTGATTACCTTATTTTTTCAAATTAAAAATGTCAGGAAATGGCGACAAATGCTCATTGTGTCTGTTTCCCCGTTGCTTGTTTCATTTGGCCCAAATATATTCAGTTTACTGTCATACAGAGAAAAGCATCACATCCTTTGAATTTGACATTTCAAAAGACACGTCTGCGGCCCGAGCAGGTCGACACATTAAACACATTCGCAGAAACAAACAAGCAAGACAAGCAGCTCAACACAGCGTGAGGCCTGAGATACTCACAGTCGGTCGCCATTCCCACTGCAATGCACTTCTTGAAGCGACATTCCTGGCACTGGTTTCTGGTCACTTTGTCGATGACGCATTTCGCCTCATACTTACAGGCGTAGGTAGGGTTGAGATTCTTCTGGATCGTCCGCCTGAAGAAACCCTAGAGAGCGGAACAGGCACGCTGTTCAGAAATGCCTTGAAAAAATGCGCTGAATTAGCTGCAAAAAAACCAAACAAACAAAAAAACCAAGCCTCGCTTGTGTTACCTTGCAACCTTCACAGGTAATGCAGCGATAGTGATAGCCTGTGGCTTTGTCCCCGCATACTACACATAGCTCATCCTTGTCCAGGTAACTTGGAATGTACCCTGAAGATAAAACCAAATGGTTAAAGTGAGATTTTGTTCAAGAGAAAAGGATCACTGGGTTTGTAGTCTGAAATATTTTTTCATGACTGCTTTGGATGTTTTCAACAGGATTTTGGTTCTTGTTGAGCTCAAATAAACTGCTAAATTAAGAGGTCATTTGAACAATAATATCCCATTTTGATATTCTTTGCATTTTTATGTTTTATGTATAATGTATTAGGTTTTTTTGCTTCTTTTCCTTTTTATATAGGAAAAAAGTGAAACTGCCTGGTACAATAAGGGGATCAATGAGAAGGCTAACAAGCCGAATACTTACTGTATGTACAGTAAATCAACTGTTTCTTTGTGTCGATTTGTAAAATCTAGATGCAGACTTGTCACTAAATGCTGTTGCTTTGAGACTTAAAATTAGGCTGACTCTTGTATGTCACCTAATATTCGATTAGCACTGACTTCCACGTATAGCGCTATGGCTTCTAGGTAACTAGTTAACACCTGGCCCAATTTTTGGGATTGGGCTTAATGAGTTCAGGAGGTAGAGCGGGTTGCCCGTTAATCGGAAAATCGGCGGTTCAATCCCCCGGCTCCTCCAGGCTGCGTGTCGAAGTGTCCTTGGGCAAGATCCTGAACCCCGAATTGCCCCTGGTGGCTGTTCCACCAGTGTATGAAAGTGTGTGAATGTTAGTTTAGAATGAGATGTAGAGTGGGCGCCGGTGGCAAATACTAAATACAGAGCATTTACATTCAGTGCTTTGAGCTCAGGCAGACTCCAGGACCGGAGGTTAACAGACTGATCTATGCCTTTTTAGTGTTATTAGGGCTGTTTGTTAAGAAAGCAATCAGCCTTCTGTTGCCTCACCATCAATCAATAAGGAACCCCCGCCCGCCTTAGTCAGACACTCTGAGCATCAGATGCACCAAGTCCTGCTCACAGACCCGCCACCGCATGACGCCTTAAGTCTTGGATTTACGCTTATCAGACTTAATTTGAAAATCCCAGACATCATTGATTCATTGATCAAGGAGGAGTCATCACTAATTACGAAAAACAAAAATAAAAACCGTTAGAAATACACACAGTCCAGAGAGTCAACCACAAAACAACAGAAATTATTTCATCAGTCAACTCTAAACGAAGCTAGAACGAGTGCATGCAGCAATTCTGCCCACCCAAAAACACAATCCCAATCCGGGCGTCATACCTTTCTTGTGCGCCCCCTGCATCCACTGCAGGTGTGAGAAGTCAGGTTTGATCTCAGGGAAATATTCAGGCTGATGGTGGAAATGACTAAGAGGGATCTCCATGCTGCAAAACTCGTTCTTAAAAACCGGAGGGCCACCAGCGTATAAGCAAGAGTTGAGCTGGCTGGGAGGCCAAGCCTGCTCCATGCAGGGCAGATGGTGCAGCGGCTGGGTTTCACAGTATCCATACCCGGGCCCCTCACCTGGGTACCTGCAGTCTTCCCCATCGCCCTGCACCATGTAGCCTCCCACCCCAGCGTGAGGCGGCTCATACATGTGTGGTATGCAGTAGTTCATCATGGAGAGCCGCAGCACAGCACCATAAAAAGTTCCGGGTCAACTCAAAGAACTATTCGTTCTCAAAAAAAGTAAAGCAGGTTCTTAAAAAATAAAATAAAATCTAAGAAAGAGTATAAAGCCACGTGAATGTGGCAATTAGAAGTTTCCTGTCCTGAAATAAACTTCATAGAGGTTGACCCTACGCAGACGGCCAAGCGTTTTATCCACCAAATCCACAGACCGCAGACTACACCTTAGCAACTGCCCCACCAGCCACCACCCGGTCGAATTGAGAAGCAGAGATTTATGACGACGTAGAGCTCTAATCTTACACTCCACAAATCCTTGACGTGCCACAGACAGTGGCGATGTCACAGATTAAGACCTTACGTGTTGCACCTACAGTAAATACATCCACCGAGTGGAAAATCTGAAGAAAACGATGAAAGGTTCAAAGAAAACGTTACACTTTAAAAGCCTTTTAAAAGCCATAAAAGAATTAGTAGTTGTCTTAACCTTGACAGCCTCTCTAACCCTACTAACCTTTAACTTTTGTGTATTAACCCCCTTACTTATCCTGTGGTCTATTTTAAATAGAAACCGCAAACAAGCCTGCTAAAGTCAGAGCCATTTAATTGTTCACACCAACTATTAAGTGACTGCTTTGCGCACATGACCCTCACCTTTCACCATTAACACTGTAACCTGTATTCCATGTATTTATAGTACCACACATAACAGTATTTTAATGTGGGAATTACTGAGAACTAAACTTTAGATTAACTTACTGGGCAAATCTAATTCAGAGAATAAACTATATTTTGAATTATGTGTTTAGTTAGTAAGATTCATATAATAACAAGTATACGACTACATGCCAACACAATGATTAATGACATTAAAATTTATATTTACTTAAAATAAGATAAATAAAACAATACTGACTAAGAAAGTTACGTCTTTTTTCTTATTAAAATATACTTAAGTAACGGGCTGGAAACTTGTCTGTCTACAAAAAGAGCAGCTGTAAATGTCAATGTCAGACACGCGAGCGACACACTGAGATGCACTGTGAGATTTCTTTCAGTTAATACACCTATAATCTAAGAGACTGTCTGTGCTCAGCCATATTGATCAGATTTCATGTTCAATGAAGATGGGATAAGCCTTACAGCAAGGATGCGTTTCTGTTACTTGACCCCATTACAGAACAACCTATTGTGGTGCTTAGAAATGCTGAGTGCTGCCTGTAAAAATATGTAAATAATAGTGCATCCAGCCTGTTGAATGTGGTTTTATTAATGTATGTGGTTACTTTCACTTTTCATTTGTATAAATACTTTCTCTTAGTAATTACGAGTTTTAGAAGATGACGTGCAAATTTAGACAACTAAAACTATTACATACTATAACTACGTATTTCCAGCAGAAGTCTGATGTGATGCTGTGTACTTATCAAGACGACCAGTTAAGAATGATGTTATCAAGTCTAAATGGAGTTTAATGAGTTAATACTAATAACACCTGTGGTCTGTGGTCAGCTGTGAAGTCTATCTAAATAACCACTGCTCATTTTGTTTGTTTCTGCAATTTTCTCTTGAGCTTCTTTTAGAGACATTTTGGGTAAGATCTGATCACACAGATGCCGTTTTTCCTCAGATTAAGATTTGTCTTAAAATGACCAAATGCCAGAAAACAGAACATCTTGTTGGTTAATGGGTCACAGAGGTGGGCCAGGAACACGGAGACATGCGAATGCGTGAACACATGGCGAAGTCTGAGTAAAGATGCACGCCGTTTTGGCTCTAAACTCCCTGCTGCTTGAACTTATCTGAACTCTCTGAATCACAGCCAGTCTGTGCGCTCTGCCATCACATCTTTCAAAAAAAGACACAATACTGTTGGAGTACAGGATTATGAAGAAATAGGGATAATCAGGGTTCCTATGGATTTGACCAAAAAAGGTGGAATATTTTTATTGTAAGTCACAGTTTTGTTTTCTGTTTAATATGATTTATAATACAGTGGTATTCCCCAACTCAGCTATGCTCTATCACTCTGTCTGAAGTGTTCAAACTGACAGTGTCTGAGATCTCACTTAAGCCTTAAGGGTAAGTTAGGGTTTAGCCTGAGGAATGCCGCAGCTTTTCACTCATAAAATGTACTTTTTTCTCTTGTGGAGTTATTATTAATCACTGCATCCCACTGCACTGTATTTCTTAAAAAAAAGTTAAACTTTAAAACATACCAAAGCAAGCCCAGAGTTTTGTACCACAGTCCTCAGAAGGTTACTGAATATTATTGTCATTAAACCTTTTTACGTGTAAGTAAGTTTTTTCCAATGCACTGTAGTAAAAAAGCTTGAGAATTTTTTTTTATGTGTAGTTAACAGCCTCTTTGTCATTTGCCATCAGTACTTTTAAAAACTCTAGTTACTGGGATTACAAGTAATAAAAATGTATTTTACCCTCATTATAAATTCAGAACAAAATGTTTCTTGCTGTATATTCACATGCCCTTATGAATGGAAAGACAGCATCTAATAAGTTGGACTTCATATGATTAAAAACACCTGACTTGTAGGGTCTCCCTATATAGTTCTAAAATATAGAAAGTGGGAAACATAAAAAATACACACCCTGAACACACATTTCGACAAATTACATTTCAGTAAAAAGTGAATAAATAAAACTATGGAGGAGCTCACTTTTATACTTCGTGTTACATTATGTAAATTAAATCTGTTTCACTTTGACCTCACTATTTACTATCGGATTTGTCAATATGGCATTACTAAGAAAAATGACTAATAAAATATTTCACAATTAAAAAAAAAAATCTGTATTTTTGTGTACTTCGTCTATTTAGTTAACGAAGCTGCTGATCATTGGGTGCTGATGATCTTGTAATGCAGGCGGAAAACCTGAGCCTGACAAAGCGATTATGTGTCCAGATATAATATGACACTTAAAGCGACTAAACATGTCATGCGACTCACGCTGAAGTGCCAAGTGTGAGTGTGAAGCATTGGCTTTTTAATCTCATTAGTTGTGCACCACAAGATGATCTGCATGACAACAGTGCATTTGCGCTCTGTGGTGCATGCATGTCCTGCACAAATCGGCCTGAGACGGGACTGACACCTCCGTTCAAACAGTAATCAAATTACACAATCAGTAGGTAAAAAAAAAAATTAAAAAGCACAATCACCTATTGAGGGGCTTTTATTTTACCCTACTACAGGTTTTCTGTCAACTACTGCTCAAAAAGAGGATTAAGTTGTTCCAGTGTTGCTGAAAGCTTGCTCATTCAGGTCATATAAACAACGTGACTCAAATTGTCTTTCATGAGATTAAATCCAATCACAGACAAACTGCAACACATTTCACCTGCTCTTCTCAAATAGTGTTGTCACACTCATTGTCATTTTACTTGAGACTTGTTCACGTGCTATCACCAATTATCAGTTTACAGGATAATGCTAACAGTTTGCACACTTAGCAGCTCACATGTAAGTCACTTACACTTATCTTTGAGTTTCACTCAAAAATACTGCTACAGAAACTTATTTGAAATATTCTTGGATGTGGGTATAAATATGCATTATTTAAGTGACCTAAATGTTTGAATGTAGGAATTATCTTTTTAACATGATCGCACACAACAAAATTACCCAATCCCTGTTGAGAACACAATCTGGGTCCTAATGTGCACTATGGTGAATCTCAGGATTACTTTAGCAAACTGTTTAATTACTAAAGCAAATGAGAATTGACAAAAACAACACAGTGAATGTGTATAATCACAATTTTAGGAAGTCATTATGTGTAAAAAATAATGTTCAATTTACAAACAGCTTTAGTTTGATAACATTAGTACTTCTGTTGTGTTGGGTAAAAATGATTTATCATTTTTTATATTTTAATTTTCACAAAATGGGCCATGAGAAACTCCCATTCCAAATCCAATGTAAATAATAATGTAAAACTAGAGTAAAAACCTAATTTTTAAAATGTTAATATAAAGTGCATATTACTAACTGGATGTATTTATATTTATTCATTTACATTTATTCATTTAGCTGACGCTTTCATCCAAAGCGACTTACAATTGCTATACATGTCAGAGGTCGCACGCATCTGGAGCAACAAGAGGTTAAGTGTCTTGCTCAGGGACACAAATCTGGATGGGTCACAGCGGGAATCGAACCCAGGTCTCCCACACCAAAGGCAAGCATATCATCTATGCGCCTCTATTTTGATATTCAAAATGTTTAATGTATTTTATGAAAAGTTAACTAATGGTGCCTTGAGTGGACTTATTGGTAGTTACAATAAAGTTACAAATATTTACAATTAACATTATATTTACAGATTAATGATATACCACAGATACAAAAAGCGGATATTTCCACTCATAATAATTCAATTATTTGTAAAGAAAAGAGTGGATATAATTATATTTAATCCAGGTAGATATCTAGATATCACTACAGCACAATTTCAGATTTCATCATGGGAAGTGGGAAGTACATGGTAAATGTTATTCTCATATGGGTTAAAATTTTCTTAATTAATCTATAATAGGAAACACAATAGAAATCAGTGGAGTTACATTGTTAGAAGCAGCCTGCTCTTTGACAACACAGTAAAAATAGAACATAAAAGAAAATTAAGCACCATTTGTAATGTGTATTGTTGGGAACTTACACTTGTAAAGTGACCTTTACATTACATGAGCATTGGATACTGGCTGTGTTTTTTTATGTCAGTTAGTCTTCAAGGCAATCCTTCATTCGTCTCAGCTGAGCTCACATTTGCCTCCCTGGGATCGCTAAGAGTCTTACAATGTTCCATTAGAGACCTGAAGTCTGTTTTTGTTGTTTAATGGACCCACTCTTTGGCGACGCCTTAATCTTGATTTGTACTTCATTACAAACAGCTCAACCAGCCTCTATACGTTAAACACAGGTAGACGCTGCTAGAATTATTTAAGGCAAACTGGCTTTGCTGTATGTGGAACATCAAAGTCAATAAAATTCAAAATACAAAGTTTTTATCTGTCATATGTCCAAAACAATATGTGCAGTGACAGGCATGTTCTTGAGGCTGTGCTGTGTGACTAACTAGAATAAGAGTAAAAATAAGGATTAGAAAAAGAAATTTAAAGGATAAAAATTCTAACATTAAAAAAAAAATGTAATCTAAGTATTCAAATGCTGAATTTATATTGGGTGTATGTAAGATGTTTTATCAATCAATATTTAATACACTAAATTGTTTCACAACTTTTTTTTATTTTAAACGTGCTGCAATAATGACTGTATTACAGACACTACAATTTAACATTTTTTGCTACATGTTGGAGTATGTACACATGGACATCTGGAAGCATGCTGTTGACAACTAGACCATAATAAATGATCAATGTTTAATTAATATAATCTGGCTGAATGAAGAGGTATAAAGGCTTAACATGGGATTACTGACCCCATTAATTTAATAAGTGTGAGTTTGTGACAAGTAGATGTGATCAACATGCAGCAGCTGGTAAGAGACGGGGCTCTATGAGGCAAATCTGCTTGCAAAGAGGGCTTGATACCAGTTTAACTTTTTGATGAGGTGATGTCCTTGGCATGGACTAATCTTGTTTGGAGTTTCTTAAATGACTCTCGGCGAACTGTTAAGCATTCTTCAGACAGAGTTTAACGCCTGCCTACCGAAACAATCTGTTGTCTGAGCGGACAGAATTAATGCTAAAAGAAAGAAGATATTGTCTTAAATAAATTCAGGTGAAACAAAGTAATTTTGAATTAAAAATTCTAATTCCATTACACATGTATTCATTACTTACATTTTTCATTCAGGTATTGAGCAAGGTATTTATTATTATTATAGGGTTAATTTAATGAGTCATTTGTGTGCTTTAATACTTTCCTTTGACATAATGTAAATAAAAGCTTGCGCACAGCTTATATTCCATACATCTGCATGTTCAACAGTGGAGCTTGATTCAACATTACTACGCATGTCTTAATATGATGGTAAAAATATTTACATTATTATAAGACTATCATGTTCAATATTTTCAGAGGCATCTCGTAACCACAATGCACCACTTTTAGTACATAAAACAAACATTTAACTCTTTTTAAAAGCAATTCACAATACACTTTAGACAATTTAAATATTTCCTTACTTACCCCAATTGCCATTTTATCAGCTGCATAGTTCTCTCTTTAACCTTGCTCTAATGCAAACGTGCTGGAATAGTATGTCCAGAAGAAAATTTCACACTTCTTCATGCCAAGTACGTATAAAAACACAAAGGAAAAGTAATGTCTCGTCTCCAGCAGAGGACTCCAGGTAACAAACAGCTAAAGTAAACAACAAGGCCTTTCTGTTTTAGATAGTACGACTTTACAACAATCTCTCCCTGCCTTGCAAAAAGGAACAGTTTCTCTGTCGATGGCACCTCAGCACAGTGGCCCTGCCGTGGGGTTTTGCACAGATATATTCCCTCCTTGATTGATTACTTTAGGTCTTGGGGGTTCAAAGCCGGTCACGAACACTTTCTGGATGTGAGCTATGTCTTATACCCCGGGCCCTTAATTGACACGATGCCCTAAGCCAGATGTCCCCGGCTACTCTGTGTTACCTGAGGAGGGCACATTAGTTGGTCAACCTTTCCTCTTAAAGTTCAAGGTAAGCTCAGAGGAACAACAGAAGGCGTCCTCCATAAAGGTTAAAGGTTGAGAGGATTATCCTGCAATTCAGAATGAATGAATCTATTTCAGACACTTAATTTATTTAAACGCTTTCACTGCTTCTCCTATAAAGCACGGGTAAGAGTTACATAAAAAGTGACCTCTCAAAGCAGATATCTTAAGTCTTGAAAGAACCTTACAAGTGACGAGGCATCATGAGTCATCCACAGGTCACTGTTAGCGCGTTAAGACATCTGTGACACTGAAACTTAAGCTTGTTAGACTGCTGATCAGGACGTCTTTATACTAACACCTTCCAAAAACATTTTCACATAAATTCATTTCACTTTCCCAATGCTGCATTGCTTCATAGTGTTTCAGTCCAAGGCAATTTACTAAAATCCTTTACTTTGCTTAACACTCTGGGAAAAGGTTAGTAAAGTTAAGCTCCTTTCTAGTCGCATTCCGCCGCAGACACATTTGGTGTATTTATCAACAAGGCGCACCAGGCGGGAGCCACAGTTTGTGTGTGTGTGCGCAAGCATTTGCACATACATTTAAGATGTTAACAAAAATGTATCATGTACTTTGTTGGATTTACAAAGGTTGGCTGAACAGACAAGAAGGTGAACACCACCATCAGGAACTAAATCAACAGAAAATCCAGGTAAAAGGCAGTACATGCAGCCCTTGCTGTTTGACTGAACAGGTATTCTCTGCGAGGTGCAGTGCAATAACACTGTAGAAGACCTGTGGCTCTCTGTACTTTCGATTACTACTGGAGAACTGTGCCACTGCAATCTGCAAGGTCCATTTAAGCTAAGCGTGTTTGGTTTATTAATCTATTGCAGGCACCTAGAGGACAAGATGTGATGGAAATAGAGTGAAAAGACATGGAATGTGCCCCGGACATGCCCTTATATAAATAAACACTTCTTACAACCCTCCAAACTCAACAAACATAAAATGTGAATTGGGGCAATTTAAACGATGCTGAGACAATTCTAAAAGAAATTCTTTCATGTGAGGACCTGAAATAATTCTAGTCTCTTCACAGCAGCATAGGCCTTTATGAGAAGGTCATATGAAGCTGTAGCAACACCGACTGAAGGGTCCTTGAATGCAACAGCAATCAGTGTAGAGAATATAACAGCTGTCAGGTATGATGGAAATGGTGTCTGAGAGACTGTGTGTGTGTGTGTGTGTGTGTGTGTGTGTGTGTGTTGCATTTCATTTAAATGTCTCTGTTTGACACTGAAAAGCTCTGCAGGGACTTTTAATGATAGTGGTTGAAACAGACAGGACGGAAGTTGAAAGTCTCCACTGCATGCTTACAGACACAATAGTGATTAGTTAGTTCATTAATAGAAGAGTTAAACATCTGGCAAAGCAAATTAGTTAGTAATATTCTGTAATTGTAGAGTTCTGTAATGCGACTTCAGGCTATTCTCTGATGCAGTTCTGTCTGTCTGAACAGAAGCTCCCGTCCTTTAGCCCAGCAGGACACCCCTGCTTTGATTTTTAGATATTCTTAAATCTTCCTTCAACATATCAGTGTATATTTACAACATGCTACAGCCAGGATTGTCTTTTCACAACGAACATATTTATGCCATGTTTGGATCAATGTTTGCTGCATCTTTTATGTTGTTAATTTAATAGTTGAATGTGATGAGGAGGGATTCGTGTGCTCATAGCTCCTACATGTGTGAGCATCAGAGACACTTTTATTGTCTCCAGTTCATCTTTTGCTTTATATGTCAGTGATCTCATTATGTTAACTAGTAAATCAAAAGATCCTTTGTTTCATACCACATTGTTAACAACTATAACATTAACAGAAATGTCAGAAACGCTTTAACGTGTGGATCCTTTATTTTGTAATTCTTTCTTATCCTGGAAAGAACTCTGCAATTTAATTACTAATTATTATTAATTATACAGAGAGCTAGACAGAGATTCTTATTGACGTTACTATGATTTCCTTTAAAGAACTGCTCGATTTAATTCAAAGTACACTTTATTTTGTTATTAATTTATTTTTGGGCATAGTATTTAACATATTTGCTTGTTGAGCTCAGCTGTTTTGCACTTCAATAGTTTTTAACTTGGTATTTTATTTCTGGTTCTATTTTACATATTATTAGTGCCAAATTATACATGTTCCTTTCCAGGAAATTTCTTACAAATTCGTTAGGAACTTACAGACCCGTAAAATAAAATGTTCCATTTTAAGGACAACCCTCTGTTTATTAGTTATATTATCACACATTCTTAATTATACTACTGTAAGTTTAATAGCTCAGAAAGACAACATTCATTTAACTTAATAACATGATTTAGATTTATTTTGCATTTATTTTCCAGTTCTTTAACAGCATCTTAGCTTAACTTAGCTCCGCTGCCTTAGGTAAAAATGAACACAATAAAAAGAAAAAAAATCTGACTCTGCCTTGCAGCCAATCTGCTTTTTTTGATACACAAATGTTAGATTTTTAATAAGTAAAACATTCTCCCGGAAGTTGGTTAATGGGTTGGGTAATGGATTATGATTTTTGTTGGAAGGAAAAAAGCCCCAAGCATGTTAAAAAGAACGGAACACATTTTTTCATTCAATTTCTCCAAATGAGTGCTTACCTGAGTTACCAGCTCTAAACAGAATCAATCATGTCATTCAAGGCCTTTCACAACATTTAAAGCAAAATCTGAGGAGGTTAACATCTGAAGCAGCTCCTCAGTTTGTTTTGTTTTTTGTGAAAAACTCAAAATCTTTAAAAGGAGTGCTCCAAAGCTCACCCAGACTGACAGAGAGGAGGAAAAGCAGAACTGAGAGGGAGGATAAATATTACCATTTTGAATGGCCTCATCTTTCCAGCGGGGGGAGCATTTTTCTGCTGGCTCTAAAATAGATGGGAGAGGCACTTTTAAAAAAGCTCCTTGCTCAGTGAAACAGGTGAGAGAGGCAGGCTGACGCTCCTCTGCTTTCCACATCAAATCAAATGAAATCAACAATCAGATGCTAATAAAACAAAATCCTTAACAACAGCATCAGAAACATCACTTTGTCACAGTATGTTGTTGTTGGTCTGGTGTTACAGTGAGTAAGCGGATCAGGCTCGTTTTCCTCGTGTGATGCATGTAAGCTCGCGTCTGTTCACTATGCTGAGATTGATAGCATATGTGGCGAGCCAGCGAGGTCACCAGGCCCGGCTAAATCCACATGTGACAACTTGCCCTATACACTACGCTATCTGTGTTGACAAAGCGGCACAGAGTTACTGTTCAATGCATGTCATGCTACGCCATAGACAGTTGTCAGTTGTCCAGCCACTCGCTTGTTCTAGGGCTTTAGATCAAACAATCTCAGCGTCCAAAGGTCAAAGTTGAAACTGACTGAATTTTGAGCACAGCACTGAGGTGTGCTTAATCTAAGCTTAAGGCCTCACTGCTGCAAGGCTAGGCCTCTTCTTTCTCTCCATAAAAAGACGCCGGCGCGAAGGGATTCTGCGGCTGATCATGTGTAGAGGGTCTAATTAGAGTTCCAAGTGATTGTAATTGTCAAATTTGATGCTCCCAGACTCAAGTTTGAAAAATAAAAAAAACACTAATTGATAAGTTGCTGGTTTTGACCTGATATGTTTGTATTTCAGTGAAGAATTTTAGTGTGCCATGATCGTCTCCTTGTTGACAAGAATATAATTTGATAATATTATAATTAATGAAATGTATGGGTTTGATTGTTGTTATGTAGTATGTATGATGCTTTGGCAATATTGTCCATGCCAATAAAGCTTATTTGAATTTGTAAAATCAGGAGAAACGTGGCCGACTTGTTTTACAAATGAAAGGTCAAATTGAAATTTTGTGAATTTTGGCTTAAATATCTGCTATCAGCCACTTTAAAATACAGCAAATTTAAAGTATAGTTACACCACATTTTTACACTATAAATCTTATTTAGAACACACCTGGGGCTGTCAGGCTGTGAGTGTGTGGTGGGGCTATCAGGCCAGACATCTTACCTGACATACTGGTGGGGTTCAAGGCCAAGACGTCATCCTCAGAGCCTCCTCAGACATCTGGGTACCTACCTAGCTGAACACAGAAGCCAGGACACCATCAATCACTACATGTATTACTCATATAGTAGCTGAAAATAACAACACTTCTTAAAAAGGAGCTATTTTTTGCTGAAAGCTTGTTCCATCCCTGCATTTTAATAATAAAACTTGTGTGCTTGCTACTACTACTCAAGTGTCACTCATTTGATGTAATCAGCCTCTTCAGCTTGATAAAACAGGTTGAACGGGGTGTTTGCACATCAGGGGACATATTAAAAGAGGCAAGCATTGCTGTGGTGTCAGATTTTCAAAGGGAATATTGCACACAACAACTTTGGCTGTGACATTTTGCCCCTGAGTACGGTGACATCTAGTGGTCGGACATGACAAATCACTTTGAACACCCGCTCAACAATGTCTGAGGTGTTGATTGCAGACTTTTTATTCTGGAGGTGTGGTTGTTTTTTTTTCTCTTATCACATATCCACTGTGATAATAAAGGAGCAAACGCATAAAAGGATAGAAAGTTCCATTCATAGCGGTGTCTCTGAACTGAGGCAGGCTGAGTGAAGTTCAAAGGTGCTGCAGAGTCACACCCTCTGCTGTAGTTAATCTGAAATGCACGCACATATATGCTGTACACACACGCATGCACACACATTCAGTGCTGGGGATGCATAAATGAAGTACATCAGAAAAACTGCCTGATAGAAAACTGTGCATGAATGAATGAATGAATGAACGAAGCTTTATTATTGTGTCATGCGTATGATTGCGCCCAGTCTGCATGGGCTTACAAGACACCGACATTAATATACAGGAAAGAAATATACAAGATAGCCAGGTCCACAGTCCATCATATACAGAGCTAACCAAATAGGAACAAGGATTAGAAGCGGAATAATAATAAATCGTGAATTCATTTACATACATGTATGTGTTCATACACAGATGCATTCACATTTACTTAGATACCCACATAAACCCATAACCCTACAAAAAACCAAAATTAAATCTAGCTAAACTAGTTTGCCTTCTTTTCCAAGCCTTTGAGACAAAGTTTGCTAATTTAAATACATCATAGTTAAATAAGCATAATAATTTTTGATCGTCAGCATACCAAAATATTTCAGAGATTTGCCGTGTAATATCCAGAAACAAAGATTCTCTTAGATCATCATAATGTGTTCAATGCAAGAGGAAATGAGATTCGCTTTCCACTTCACCAAGGTCACATAGCTCATACAATCGGTTTTCCTCTGGAATATTTTTGAATCGACCAACTTTAAAATCCCAGATCTCAGCTCTGCATCTCAGGCTTCTAGATAAACGTGATGTAACATACAATTCCGCACTAAAGCTCTGTTTCATATGCATATATGTCCTTAATTGTGGCTTTAATAAAACATTTTCAAAACATTTTTCTTCAAATTTCAAAAACAACTTGTGTTTAATAGAGTTAACATTGCACCTTAAATTATTCCTGTAGATATACAACATATCCACCTCCTCAAAAAGAGAATAAATCTCCTTTACCCATGGAGACCTGTGAGCTTTACTCCACCTAAATACTCTCTTATTTACTCTGTCCTCTGCCATTCTGATTAGACGGATCCACAGTCATATCATTTCACATTTTCTCTGTACAGCTCCTGGTACCCAGCCCATATCTCCCTGAATTGCTAAGATCGGAGCACATTTGTGAACCTCCAGAAAACATCGTATGGCTCTTTTCTGTATGTTATCTACCATTTTGGATTCTTTCAAGCCCCACACCCCTGCAGCATAGTTCAGACACATGCATCATAAAATCGAGGATATGTAGAATATCCAAGATCCTTACATACTTTCAATTTATTAATAACTGATCAAAGAGCTCTCCCAACAGAATCCGAGAGAGATTTAATACCAACCTCGTAACTCAAAAATTCATCAAGAAACCCCCCAGATATTCATATGCGCTAACATAACCTAGAGTGACTGAGCTAAAGCTAAATATATTTGTACTTCTTTCTGTGCCTTTCTTTCTAAAATGTGTTTTGTTTTGATTTATAGCTAATCGCCACTTGAAACACCACAAATTAACCACATTTAACATTTTCTGCAATTCAGACTTAGACTCAGTAAGTAAGATTTTATCATCCGCATATAATAGAATTCCCAATTTAGTACCATACACCTAAATTAGCATCCTTAATTTGTAGAGCTAAGTCATTCACATTTGCACATACACACCGAGAATGAATACACGTACACTAGAATGTTTGGGTTGATTTTAATCTTATTCAAGGTGTGATGATTACATCGATTATATAGAAACGTGAAATCCATGTTTACATGATTCCAACGATGATTGGTGATGCGCCTTTTCTCTTAGTTTAGAAAGTTTAGGGTGAACCCAATGTAGCCCCTTGTTGGGCAGACATTAGCTGGCATTTAGCAGTGGGAGAAGGTAGCAAATCCACTTGAGTGCAGCGCAACCAACCCTAAAGGGTCTTAATAAGGTATCATAAGTAAACAAATAAAACTCTGGCCGGACCCAGCTGACCTGGTTCCATTATGATGCCTCTTCAACCCCTGGGACCTAACCAGAGATGCCCCCTTGGAGCCTTATCCACCCTTCTTCTTCTCTCTCTATTTCCTTCCACACAAATACACACAATGTATCTATGCTTGCCTAGTTTCTATTTTGCTAAAGCGACTGTACACTCCAGTGACAGTTTATCAGTAACACCTAGGAAAAAAATAGCCATCCATTCCCTATAACCTGAGGGTTCCTAGGGGCTGGCGCTGATCCCTGCTGACATTGGGCGAGAGGCGGGGTACACCATGAACAGGTCCCCAGCTAATCACAGAGCTAACAAATAGAGAGAAACAACCAGTCATACTCCCAATTATTCCTATTGGCAATTTAGAGTCGCCAGTTAACCTAACTTACTAATGAAGAGTAATATACTACATACAATACAATACAGTTAATCCTAGGTTAATGAAGATTATTATGTTCTGTTATTATTGTTGAAATTATTGCTTATTATTGCTGATTCAGGAATAGGTGAAAAAGGTTTTGCCTTTTTTGTGTAAAAACAGGTGATCTATAAATGAGTGTTTCAACAACAAACACTTCAACGATCCTGACAATTTAGGAAAATCATCCCCGCTAAACATTTTCTATTCATCTGTGAAACAGATGAAAAAATAAAACAAAGATGATCCTGCCATAAATAAAATACTCTGGATTGGATTTAGCAACGCTAGAAAATGTTCACAAAGACCACAACCTAAACATGAGAAAATATGCCGTTCAGAAACCAGCCAGCACAAGCTAATCCTGTTTCAACTTTTTGGATTTGTGTTGGCAACCTGGCTCCACTCAAATAAATAAGGAGGCTGCATTTTTCCATGCAGGGCCACGGTCAGTCCGAACGCGACCCTGGGAAACATATCTGAACGTTTTTACCTGTCATCCAGAAGCAGGTTGTATCTTCAAAAGGTATTATTGTGATTCCGCAGATGTCTACTGTCTCGGCGGGTTGCCCGAGAGCAAAACTGGCATTTCCACAGGTTTCACATACAGTACATACCAGCAAAGAGGAAGAGCTGAGCAGAGCGGTCGGGTATAATATGAGGAAACGTTGAATTTAAACGTTAGTTTTGCCTCAGGCAAACATTTTGTCATTAAAGCAGACATCACATAAATACTTTGTACTGAACATAAAAGAAACTGACTTCGAGAACCCGGTTATTAACATAATAACAAAATATGTAAGAGGTAGATGGATTTGAATGGCGTCTGAAAGTGATGTCAACAAACACTGTATCTGAAAGGTGCTCTGGTTAAGTGTGGGACTTTTTATTGTCATAGTCATCATGCTGCATGGCACGGTGGTGTTTGAGGAGATGGAACTGCTGCTGGAATTGCTTGCCTTTCCTCTCAAAGTCACATGTGCTTAAGATACTTATGCAGACACACCCCGCTAACAAATAAGAGCAGCCTCCACTGAACAAAAATAGATCCCACAATGTTGGGACTGTTCCTTTAAAATGTTGTTCCATTCTAAAAACCTTTAGTCCATTTATACAAATCTGAATTTGAATAATTAGAAAAACTGAAAGTCTATAGGCAAGCTTCCAATGATTTTCCTTGAATGCTGCAGCTGTCATTATCATCCAGCCTGTCTGCATGTTTCATCATGTTGAATCTAGTTACGATGGGCACCAATTTCTAAGCACAAAAAAAAGCATTTAAAGCATTTAAACTATTACCAGTCTGCATACACAAGCATTCAAACAAACCTTTTTAGACTTTCAAATCACAGCTGCACAAAGGAACAAGCAAAAATGACCTGCTGTATGTTGTGTTTATATCACACGACATACAACATGTCCCCGGCTGACCAAGCCTTTACCTGCTATAACAGCGGCACAGGTGTGTAAAGATGAGAGAAACCCTGTAATCGCAGCTTCTGATAAATCAACCGTTAAAACAACCAACCATTAAGACTTCCATTTTGTAACCCAGCGTACATGCTGTTTCTAAAACTCACAGTCAACAAGCGCAGAGAAAAAAAAAGAAAAATGCAAAAAGAAGGACAGCGTTCATAATTCCTTTGCACTGGAAGAACAGCTGGCTCGCAAAGCATTACAGAAAGCTCCGCTTTGGTTTGCTGCTTTTTACCCAAGAGAGCATTTAATATCCAGAAAACAGCTGCTTCATCTATACAACGGGTTTCTGAAGCTCTAGTGAGGACATAGACAGGCAGAGAGATGGCCAAAGATTTTATGGCTGGAACAAACATGAAGATAGATGGAAATCAGTTAATGAATGCGCTGTAATGTACATACATAGGACGGAGGAGATGTTTGCAGGTCACAGTAGGACGCCGAGATAACGAGACATAACAGATACTGAGCAAAGTGACACTCCTCATGGGGACATTTTTATAAATAACCTCCTATCAGATTCCTATATCATAGACAGAGGCAATCGACTGAGCAAGCAGACTGGAGGAAAACAGTTGGCTCAAAGACACACCGGATGTTGAGGGAAAATGAGTATCTCATGATTGCTGGCTTCCTAAAGCTGGTTCCATTTTGGCTCCAGCTTCAGGTTAGTAAATTCCAACATTTGTTAAGCCCAAAAACAACCACAACTTCTTATAAATAATAAACTTTCTCGCCCCCTCTCTCTCTTTTTACACAGTTAGTGCATGGGACACACACACACACACACACACACACTATGCCTACACATGCGCACTGACGACCCCGGGTTTGGTTTACAATTTTGGATTTAATTATGCACTTTAAAAACATTTTTTGAAAGTTTTTTTTTTCTTTTCACATGTTTATTTACAACATTAAATGTTGAAATGTATATTGTAATAGGCAGTATATTAACTTATTCTAAGAAAACTGGTAGTTCTATGTAAACTAGAATGAATCAAAATGGCTCAATCTTTGTTTCGCTGCGAAGCTTCGACATTGACATTGCCAGTTGAATCAGGCTCCGCCCATCGAAGAATCAAATCTTCGACTATTCCGGGTCAGCCCTAAACTACACATAACAAATGATAGGCATTATCTATAGCTGTCATATCAGAATATGGCATTTTAAAATCCTCAAATATCAAAATCGGTATAAGTCTTAAAAAATCTCGTATCAGTTGGTCTCCACAATGTGTGCTCTGACATGCTATAGGCTTATGTTATGGCTTATCAGCTTTGATCATTTCAACTTCATAGCTTACTTGCCTGTCCTTAAATTTTAATGTACAAAGCTGAACAGTGATGATTGAACCTGTTTCATGCCCAACCAGTCCTTGGAAAAGCTCCAACTGCCAATCACCTAGCAGCGACTATGAATGTGACTTTTACTGCCTGAAATAACCTGTCACAGCATTTAGTTGGTGTTCTTTGCCTCAGTAGAAGGGCATAACCAGGGCTTCAATATGTGAGACAATTATCAATGTAGATTAATGTATATGTAGCTTTTTTAAAAAAACATATCAGAGCGACTTCACACCAGTCGACAGTTACACCTATAGGTGCTCACAGGGATGCATTTCAGGACAACCTGATTCCATCAGAAAGGAGGGCCACAGATGGCAATTTATTTTGGAAGGGGGAAAAATCATCCAGCTGAGTGCTTTCTGTGGCTCTCTAATTGCCATTTCTCCACATTAGTGTCCCAAATAAACAAAAGTGACAATAATGGACTTCCACCGCAGGCGTAAATTAGCTGCAGTGGCAGGGAGCAGGGTTGCTTCAGTCCACCCTTTCCCTTTTCATTGAGCTTTGGCCTTTTCTACTTTCATGCCTGCTCTAACAGGGTTTTTTTAATATCTTAAAAAAAGAGGTTAAACTCCGTGTGGCTTTGACGGGACAGCTACATGACTTTGTATACTAGTTCCTACCTCTACCCAGACTCTGTGCTACCTTTGCAAAACGGATTTCCACTGTGCAGAATGGTGTCTGTGCAGAGTAGAACACTAGAAGGCTGTTTTCATATTTAACTGCTGAAAGTGGAAAGTTTCTCCGTGCTCAATGAAAACCCCATTTTAAGGGGTGGGACTACGAGCATGATTTGTAATCATAAACAGTTTGGAAGCCAATCCTGGTATAAATTGCAAATTTATACAAGAGTTATGTAGGAACTTGAAGCTGCCAGAGCCCACACAATGAGGCATCTTGTGTCCTGCAGGAGTAATAAACACAATTTGCATATTCATAGATTCTGATATTAGTTGGTTATTAATTGGTACTAGAAGGAGGAGATGCCCTTTACGGAGTGTAATGTGGAAATTGTAATTTTGTTTTTGCAGAATCTAAACATATCAGACACACATTTATGTCTAATACATGTCTGGAGGCCAACTTCTATCCAGCTGATCAGAGTTTGGACAAACTGTCGTTAATACTAATTTGAACTTCAGAAGTTTCCTTATAATGCCGTTATGTGCCAAGGACTGGTGTAAAGCAAGGCATGGTGGCAACAAGATCTAAGCTTTTGTGCGATTATACTGAGGACAGAGGAAGCTAAACCAAGGTTATCTTACAAAAAAAATTCCCATTTCTTCTCTTCTCGCAAAGAGAGAAACACAAAAGAATCTGTCAAACCACTAAAAAATCTACAGGGTTTCCTCCCTGTCTTGTCTGCAAAACACAGGAGCACTGCCCCTGGCATGGAGTTCCAGCCTGTCTCACATTTTATCTGCTTGTACTTTATGCATGCACATTGATTTCTCCCCTTGACTTTCCTGGAAGAGCCCAAATGGAGAGGTAAAAGAATCTACATACTTTTCTTGATGAGACGGCGCTGAGCTATGATGCTGAGCAATTTAAACTGCAGCCTTGTGTCTACTGCGACGGTTATCTGTCATGTAAGGCCTTCAAGCTGGCCTTACAATATCCAAACCAAAATATCTTGCTAGCTTTCTTCAAACACCAGCTTCAAATCACATTGGTACTGGTGTGTAAGTTAAGCTACACAGCTTCATCCACAGTACGCACGAGCAAAACTATACTAAGTATTTAGTCACAAATATTTTCAGATAGTCACTATACAATATGAAACAGCTATATGTAAAAGCATGTAACTTGTAATTGACATTTTCCTTGAGATTCATCGAGATAAACTGTCAATTTACTGAGAGTGTTTTTCAGATTTCAATATTTTTATTGGTGTATTTCGGCACAGAAAACGTATTCAGTGGTTTTGTTTTGAATTCTCTGGCTCCGCGCTGAGCTCCCACAGCGTCTTAATGCAGGTCTCTGTCTGTTTGTCCAGTTCAGAGAGACTGTTGAACTTGGAGCACTCCAAGAAACAAACCTCAGAGAAAAATGTAAGAGAGATTTAGAATATAATTACAAAACATGTTCTTGCACGAGGCCTAATATCTCTTTACCTACACCTGTGCACAAGATGCTCTGACCCTGCAGAGGACCTCACACAAATACTTTGTACTGAAACTGCCTTCAACTGCCTTATTCGTCCCTTGTTTCAAGCTTCTAATTGATTGCAATTATACTTTAAATAAACAATACATGTGGATAGTTTAAGTACACTTTGCTGAGAATGCTTCAGTGTTTTTACTTGAACAGGAAGGATTGTGAATGCAGGGCTGTTTGTAATTAAGTATTTTTTATAGTGGGGCATTACTACTCTGACTTAAGTAAAGGATCTGAATACTTTTCCACCCCTGCTTCCACTGGAGTTTTTTTTTCTCTATACAAAGGTAGACTGAGTACTTAAAACAGCTTGGTGGAACAGCATCCTCCTCTAGCAAAATCAGTCATTTCAGCCAGTGCCACTAAACAACATGTTTATGCTCGAGTGGCAGCGCCTTGCAGCAGTGGTAGTAATTATGAAGGGAGCACAGGAGGAAGTCAGGTGACTGATTACAGGTCATTGTAGAGCAACAAGGTCCGCGTAGGGAGGGGCGATGTGTGGATGGATGGGACAACCAAACATCTGTCTTTTTAGGAATTTCCGTTTCCTAACGACAAGTCGACGTTTTTTCGAGCATGACCATGATAGCTCCCTTACCATGACCACATAGTTTTTATTGTAACCATGACAATGAATCTCCTCTAACCCCAAGAAGTGGTCATTTTAACCCAAACCATGATGTTTCTCTAACCTTAACAGCATACTTATTTTAACCCAAACTAGGATCTTTCGCCCGATGTCAGCTGGGATAGGCTCCGGTTGACGGTGGATGGATGGATTGGATCTTTCCCCAAATGCAACCAAGTCATTTTTGTGCCTAAACTGCTGTTAAATCCTAAAAGGATTTTTTTTTCTTTTACAGTGATCTCTAACAGTTTTGGAGAGAGCAGACACATTATATTGTCCTCTGTCCATATGGACATCAGATCAGAATACGCTTCTGTGTGCCGTTCTAAAAGGAAGTTTACAGACAACACTTTGCACTGTTTGATTTGGAGGAGTTGTTCGGTGGATCAGTGCCAACTTGCCTTTCTCTGTTTTGAAAGAACCATGGATGTATTATAAGAACTAGATGCCAGACTCTGCCAGATAGCAGCCATTCATTTCACGATTTATTTCTTGCCCAGACGAATAACCCTTGTTTTGCTTATTTGGAAGGCCAACAGGCCGCCTCATGATTAACACTAATATGTTTTGTTTAAAGGAAAATGCCACGACAAAACGGGGGAAAAAAAGGTTGAGTTGTCCTGTCAACATTTTTATTGGCGTGCCTTTTATAACGGTGGTCATTAGACCGAAGGGTATTTTGTTAAAAAAAAAGACAAATCAAGATCCATTCCTGTACTTGATTCAAAAGTTTCAACAGCCTATTTTTCTTACGGGAAAGTACGACTTTATTACTGAGAAAATAACCTAACTGATTCAGAAGTTTATTTTCTGTGGTGAATTCGCAGCACAGTTAACAGCTCATTTGTTTTGCTTTGACTGGACTTTGAAAGCCCGGGAGTCACCCGGGGCAACGTTTGAGAACTGGCAAAAGCCGAAACACTAAGTGAGTCATTCTGATGGCTCAAGAAGTCAGTGCCTCAGTTTGTAAAACAGTTCCTCTAAGGGGACTCAAGGGGTCGCCGAAGCCGTCAAGTTTCAGGATTGTACCGGCAGCTGCTGTGGAATTATCGCTGGCTGTCAGATTTGAGCCACAACTGCAATCAAAACCTTTTGATCGGTAGTCAACACGTTACATCCTGGCCCCATGCTCTTTGTTAATTTCAAAGATGTCACATCTCACAACTACAGACACCTGAGAGACTCTGCGCTTGGAAGTCAGGCTGAGTTGTGGGTTTGCACTGTCTTGGGGGCGTGTTTTCTGCCTGTGGTTGGAGGCGGCGCAGCGCTCTGTAAGGGTAAGCACTTCCTCCTCTTACACTGGCACACACATTCTATGCGGTTTCTCCACCACACACAGCTACCACATCCTGCATGACGAGAGCTGCAGGAACACTGTGTACTGCGCACTACAAAACAAGAAGAAATGTAAACTAACCAGCACGCCTTCAATAAAACGTGCAAGCTCACTTACTCGTGACACCACTTGAAAAGCATTATACAACTTCGATTAATGCATAATGTACTCAGCGCTGAATATCACAGACAGCCATAGGAATACATACAGGACACACACAGGAAATAATGATGACACTTGTTACAGCTAGGAGCCTGTGTACTGCTTACTAGTGTGTAAAATGTCTCTCATTCATATTTCATAGCTTTCATGTGTTGTTGTTGTCATGTGATCCAATGAACTTTTTTATTCCATCCTCAGATACACTGGTGCATGTTATTCAGTGATAAAGTGCTCATAACGTCACTTGTTTTAGAGCTACCTCACTTAGAGATTCTCTGGGTTTCCAACAATTACTTTGAATTCGGCTGTAGTGTGTAGGGGAAGAGAACGATATGATGAGAGGATAACAACATGAAAGCAACCTTATAAGGTAAGGCAGGTCTTTTGCTGAGAACCAACAATACCGTATGCTTTGCGGTTGATGATTAGACAAGCTTGAAGGTTTTTTTGCTATCAAAGTATCTACATCACATTATCCACTATAAGAGGAATAGTGATTCTTAACAAGGGCAAATCATCCATCACATCTTTAAATGAAAGCCGAACCATGTAATTCAACTTAATATGGCCACTGGTTTAAAAACACAGACAGACAGTAGCTAATACAGAAAATTCATTGTGAAATAGCCCACGTGTGTGCACTCAGTTGCCTGGGGTAAGGCAGGAAACAGGAAATAGGCCCCTAATGGGGTACATGCTGTACTTTTTCTCATTGATAACATCCAAAGAATAGATTAACTGATTATTGCAAACCAGTTCTTGATAGGACCACGAGACTAGCAGTATCCAACAAAGTTGTGTTGTACATATAGTGTCAATATAACTACAGTCAATCTGAGGTGAAAGACAAGGAGGCTGCAGATCACAACAGAGTAAAAAAAAACAAAACAGATGAAGACCTTCAGCTGACTGTTCTATCACGCATGTTAATAGTTTGTTTTATGTGCTTTCTTCAAATGTCAGTGCTACCCTGTAAAACCCTCTGCCAACATGAATGGGCGCAACAGATCTTTGAGAGAAGCACAACAATACAACAAGTCATCAAAATACGCTTGAGGCATGAAAGAAATCAACATTCTTTGAGTCTGACATAAAGTTAATGAAAAACACATTTGTATCAAAATCCTCCACTTTTAAAACAGACCCTAGAGCATTTCTCTGACTGTAATGTATTGTTTAGCAATTACCAGAGAGCATCCTGGAAACTATGAAGAACCAAAAAAGACTTATGTATAAATAAATAAATAAATAAATAAATGCAGAAATAAATTAAAATTAAACA
>JAPMOB010209633.1:7721-31783 GCA_029875015.1 Lepomis gibbosus
TGAAGCCAGACTGAAATTTAATGGTAGCCCCAGTGTCTGATATTTTATTATAGTATGTTAAAGCATTTTAAGATGCTAACATAATTATTATCTTTATTTTGTAACAACATTGAATAGATTACTGTACAAGACTGTAACATTTAGGAGAAAAATGAGAAATATGCTACCTACATCACTTTTATGCCTCTGTAAATGTGTATCACTTCAGAATAATTCAGATTATTTTAATTGAAAAAGAGTTTCCTTTCTAAAGAGTGCACGTTCATGTAACGTATGAAGAACAGGAGTCCCTTCTTATTTGGAGTGTGTAATTTTTGGTGCTTGTTAAGTGTTTTTTGTCATCATTAGAGTGAAAGTTGATGAATTTTAGTTCTCATGTCAATTTACATTATGGGTTGCACACTGAAACTTTAAAATACCACAGTGCTTTAATCTCTGCTAAATTGCTAAACATTTACAGGTTATAATAACATGTATTTTGTTCACTTCACAAACACAATAAACTTTGTTCTGATGTAGAAGCTGTGGTAAATTATCTTGAATTTAGAGACTGGCTGATAAAATGCGATAGATGTTAGTGAACATGAGAGCATTTAAAAGTTCTTTTAATCTTTTTTTTTAAAACACAACATGTGAGAAATGCCTTTAACTGAATAAAGAGATGCAAAAATGTTTTACCTCTGGTAGAGACAGTTGTCTTTCTGATCACTTCGTACACTGACAGCACAAACAATCTGAGCTTCTCAACTTCTTCAGGTTTCTCTTCTCCTCAGCCGCAGTTGGGTTTTTAATGCCCTTCTTTTTCCGTCCTTTTGTCCGACAGTGAGATAACAAGTCGGGGCAAATATAAAGTCATCCAGTCTGTGGCTTTACTTCAAGTCCGTCCGCTCGTGCTCCGCCTGCTCCTCTCGAGGTGAATTCGCCGCGTCTGGCGTAGGAGTGGGAAGCCGCCATCTGCTGGTGCGCGAGTGCCCGGTGGAGGGATTTTAAGGAGAGCTTCGCGGGGGTCAAGCTGGATTTCTATTGGCTGTCGGTGTTGTCAGTCAAGTGAATAAGCTCACTGATCCAGCGGCAGACTCTGGCGCGCTGACTTTTGAAGATTTTTTCAAATATGATCGATTTATGCACATTATGTCGCAAATCCCTCCGTGTCTGTCTACACCATTTGTTTATTCATTTTTTGAAATTGGTAAACATTCCCGAAATGAAATGAAATGAAGATTGAAGCCTTTAATGGCTCAATATGAGCAAAATGTGTAGACACTGATTTGTGAGGGACTGTAATTTCATAATGCTTGTATAATTTAAAGTAGGGCTAGCTGTTTCTGTCAAGGCTTTCGCAAACAGGCAATAAATTAGGCCTATGTCTACATTAAAATTAAGGGGAAAAAACATAGCCTATCGAAGACACTTTGTCAACGCATTTTTCACAACTATGAAATGATTTTATTTGTTTTAGTTTAGTCTACTATCCTCAAACTGCATGTATGCACTTGGAATCGTTTGCATTTGCCTTTGCTTATATTTTGTGAGGAACAGCAACCAACCTCTAGGTTGTTTGCATTTCGGCTTTTCTCCATGCCACTGGAGGAGAGAGACTTTAGAGAGATGGCTAATAGATGCCAGGGTGCTGCCTTTAGACTCTCTACCGGCCTGGAAGGATTTTGGATGGGATAGGGAAGACAAGACGCCATCTCAGCCTCCAGAAACCCCTGTCTTAAAATGACTGCGGGTAAGAGGATTAGGGCAATAATGCCCTTCTCTTCTTGAAGGGTTTTTAGAGAAGATTTCTTCTCCCGGAGCAAAACCGTTTAGGTAGGGAATTAAGGGCAGCGCAAAGTAGCCTTTTAATGTAAAGCTTGCATATTTTGTTGGGAGATTCTTTGGGAAAGTGCTTGGCCTATAACGCAGTTTTATCTCTGACCATGTTTCTTACTCTGAACAAATCTGAACAGTAGACAAAAGATTTCATGCAGCAGAGAATATTTATGTCCATCCGCTGTGACTCACTTTAAAACTGCAAAAGCACTGCAGACAATCAGCGCGTTTGTGTGTGAGAGAGAAACAGAGCGAGAGAGAGAAGGTGAGAGAGGTGTTTTTTTTATTTTAATAAAAAAAGTCTTGTGTATTTAGCCTACAGTAAAAAGTCTTGTGTTTTAGGTAAGCGCCAGTCTTATATTATAGTAGGACTTGGTTTTGAGTGTTGAAATATCAAATTAAATGAAGAAAAAGGAATGAAAACGGTAGGACTTGCGCTGGATTCTTGATAAATTGTATCTACCAGCTACAACCGGTGACTCATTGCTGTTAGGATAAAATAGAGCCTTCTGGTAACTTGAGATGGAATAAATAGGCCTATTGAATGTGTTTATTTTCTTAAACGTACAAATGAATAGGCTACATCAGTATTTTGTGGATATTGGTATATTTAACAGGACAAAGGTTTTTAAGTTAATTGGTATTAAAGTAGGACTAAGTTTATTTATTTATTTATTATTATTATTATTATTATTATTATTATTATTATTATTATTATTATTAGGCTACTATTATTATTATTATTAACTGGTGTAATTAATGCAGTCTAAGTTTCATTTACCTGGTGCGTCTTTCGTTCTAAATCTGTTTCTTTTCAACCCCCATAAAACTTTTTCCACGCGTGCTTCAAAGTCTTTCCCCTCGCCTGCAAAAACTCGTGTGCCTCTCTGGTTCTGTTGCCTTGGTATAGGCTCCTATCACTCGGTTTTTCTCCGAGGTCTGAGAAAGAAAGAGGATTAACTTGTGAACCAATGGAAATAAGAACTTAAACGGGAGGTAAATCTGGCCACTGTCTCTTTGTGAGGACCGTCTCTAAAGCAATTAAAGCGAGAAAGAGTTTCTTCTCAGCGCCTCTCCACCGAAAGCTCCTTAGAGCGACTAGCTGTCCAGCGCATCTGAAGGGCTTAAACGCCAAAAAACAACTCCCCTTACTCCTGTACTCAGCCATGCACTGCTGAATACAAGGTGTGGAAACAATGACCTCCAGTTCAGGAGCAGCCCAACATTTTTATAATGTCCATTTGGCAACAGTCCCACAAATAAAAGTATTAATTTAAAAAAAAAAGTCTGATTCTGTTGTGTCTTTATTGATTTCCTATCAGGTTTAACCCTTTTGGTCTCCTCTTTTAGCAGAAAACCTTTTTTCCTTTTTGAACTATAGCTCCTCTTGCCTCAGCCTGCATTTGATAGGTTTGAAGAACAAAATGATCTTTAATGCGGTGAATTCTGCTCTCTAATAGCTAATTAATGCTCCTAATGATGTTTCTGCAACTTCATGAATACATTAGGTCTGCAATCCAGCAAACCTCAGCCTACCCGGTACCATTCAAGGGTATTTCAGCATCTGTTCATCCCACAGCAATTAATCATTTTGATGTGTAGTTTAAAATCGACTTCTTGCAGGAGACCTTTTTGACAAGAATAACAAAGCAATTTTCCAGGAGCTACCTTTTAGACACATTATTAGCAGCACCTCCACACTAAGACCCACTTTTCTGTTTATTCTTCTTTCTTTTTTAAGAGTAAGATAAATGAATTGAAAAAGACAGCAATAATTTTGCGGTTTATTGTCAGCACCACGCCTCTGAATCCTCCTGAAATCCCTTTTATTGGTGACAAGATCTCAGGATCTCCTCTGCAAATCCCTCCTCTAAAAGTTTTCAACCTGTCAGTTGCCTCTAAAAGCTGTATAATTCCCCTTCTTTTCCTCTCCATCCATCCCATTCTCATTTTCTTCTTGCCCTCTTTTTCTCCCTTGTCTCAGTCCTTCTCTCTCTCTTTCTCTCTCTCTCTCTCTTTCTCTCTCTCTCTCTTTCTCTCTCTCTTCTCTCTCTCTCTCTTTCTCTTACTCCCTTTGGCCCGGATCCCTCTGCACAGGGGCCCCATTGTATAGTCCTAATCCAGAGGCAACACAGCTTTAGGGACATGCAGGGATAAAAGGCCCATTAAGCCCACAACTTTATGGGGGCAAATCTCTCCCTAATCCTTCGCTTTATCTAAACAAAAGCCCCTCTGCCTTAATCCACCTATGTGTTGAAAAAAAGAGAGGAAAAACTGGAGAGAGTAACAGAGAAGGCGAGAAACTGAGAAAGAAAAGGAGAGAGAGAACAAGAGGTTGTTGGAGGAAAAAACCTCACACTGTAGGATTGAACTGGAGATCATACAGGGAGGGTCTAAGTTTCCTGGAAGAGCTAAGTAATACTGACAGGCTTTCACCTGCATGTAGGAACGTTCACGTGAGTTAACTATAACTGCTGCAGAAGTGGAATGAACCATTATCCTCTCTCAATTAAAAACAATTCCTATTTTCACCACCTGCATGCACACACATGATCAAAATGCATATTATTGAAGAAATTTTGAATAGTGTGATATTAAAGTGGAAAGATGGAGCTCTGGTATTTTCATGCAATAGAGTATGAGGTTAAATAAGCACTTTTTCAGCTTCTGGTGGGTGCAAGGCCAGAGATGTAGATGAAGAGAGTATGTTCACATTTACAAACATATACACATATATATAATTTAATGGACATATAGATGAAAAACTCGCAAAAAATGTTATGTTTCCAATCCGACCATAATTGAAAATATAAGTTTGTTACTGCTTACAAACATGACTGATAACATTTTTTGTGAGAAATAACTGTAGTTAAGAACCAGAGTTCAACTGTCAAACAATTGGAGAGTGATAGCAACTTTCGTGTATTCACAGGTGTCCAGAATCACCAGACTTACCTCTGCTCTGCCAGCCTAAGTAGCATTTTAGTTTATTATTACTAATAGCTGAATAGTAAAGATTTGGACTATCTTTACATTTCAGCCACTACAGCTCCTGTGAGGTCTTTTACAGTTAATCCTGGGACTGATGGAATATGTTGTTTTTAAATGCAAATAAAAAATGTTTGAATTTTGTTTTATAATTATTCTGTGTTAAATTTTTGCTCACCAGGAACAGCAGATGCACATGTTTAAGATTTATGGGCAGAAACATCCAGTTCCATGTTGCAACTTTTAGACAAAACCCCTGAGAAAATGAGAAAATAGTCTGACTGCATATGGCATTTTTAGGACTCATTGAACATTTACTTCTTTGTCCACAGTTTGATACATTTTTATGTCTGTAGTTGAATTCTGTACTTTTAGTCCTTCTAAAGTGCTTAGAAATGTGTCCTGATTGGATTCCTGCATAACCAGCAAGTGTCACAGTCAAAAACTGCCCTTACCATCCACCTGTGATGCTCCCCACAGATTCAAGACAGCCTCAAAGTTGTATATTCCAAATCCTGTTTGACTCAGGTGTTTGACCCTCCCCTTAAACCCTCAGGTAATATTGACACAGGGTGCAGCCGGCTTTATCCAGATTCCAATTAAAGAAATTGGTTCACAGGGCCAAATCTTAACAGTGATGACAAAGCTAAAGCTCCTCTGTGGAGCCAGAATCCCTTGACTTCCTCTAAAACATCTGTCTTTACTACAGAAAATCCCTCTGTATCTGCTCCACTGCGGACAATCAGACCCTAATCTGAAGCTGGGTTTAGCAGGCCGAGAGCTCAAGTCTGATGGTTTTAGTCAGAGCACTGAGAGATAGGTTCGGAGACTACAGCAGATACCTGCTGCATTAATGGTAAATATTGAAGCAACATTTTAAACTGACTGTTCATGTGTTCATTGTGGCATTATCCTATGAGATCCTGTTATGCTTTTGCTTCTGGAAAACCCATATAATTTCCTTTTAAATGTAATCCATCTGAGGTCCTTTCAGGAATAAAATGCATCACCAATTTGTCAAAGATGTCAAAAACAAAATCATCACACTTCTTTTACTTTTACTTTCAGCCACATTCAGCATGGCACTAATTATGCTGCCTTCATTAACACTCTCAATTACCGTCTCCTCCTCGGCTCTGCTCCTTCCTAATAGAGCTAGCACAGAGTTAATGAAGCAAATAGTTGGGACAATTTAGTCATTAGAGACAATCAAGACAATCCAATGCAATCCAACTCAGACCAGCAGACAAGCAGAGTAGTCGGGGAGAAATCTAACAACCATAGCCACCCAAACCAAGCACAGAGTCAGCTAGTGTGGAGAAAGCTTTAGGCTGGATTGAAGGAATTTTCCCTCTGGTGGTATCACTCATAATACTTGAACCATTATAAGGCTGATCAGCGGTTGGCTGAAGGCATCTCTGTTTCCTCTGTGCAGGGATTACACCTGGCCTCGGGACGGGGAAAATGTTTCCCAAAGAGGCAAGCAGACAGAGAGGCAGACACAAGGCAGCCTGGATGCATTCCACCACAATAAAGTATAAATCCTCCTCTTCACAGCGTATTACAGGAATGAACATAAGGGATTGTGTCATTGTTGCCCTATAATCTGGCTTTAAAGTCCTTGTTTTACAAATGGTCCTCTTTAAAAAGCTCTTTCTTTTTTTGCAGCCTCCCCCTTCATCCTGTATTAACCTGCTGTTTCCTCATCAGCAGTTTTTTCCTATGCATGTCAGATTATGGTTTCAAGTATTGTAACTTTCTATATTTGCAGAATCCTTAGGTAATGTGTAAAAATGCTGTTTAATTACACACAAGGAAAATAGATGTATAGTCTCCTGTGTAAAGTGCCTCCCATTTAGCCAGTGGTGATGGTATGTTACTATGTATGTATCACCCAAATAGACTGTTCACACTGCAAGATACAGAACATGCTAGCATATTATAATTTTCTAAATGGCTTTCCATGTGTCCTTGCCCTCAAAAGCTAAGGGTAATATCCTATCCTGCTTTGGAAGTGGAAGTGGCGGCACTTTTTTCTGTTCGCTGAACAGGCATCCTGCATGAAATAACTCCTGATAGAAATGCTCAAGCTCAATCATCTTCTCTTGTGTCTCCACCTCTTACTGAGACTGAATAGATTGCATGGGTTTGAGGCGTAAGAAATTCAAACAGCAATCGTAAATGTTTTAATTGGAAACTGTACAAAACACGTTTGCCCTGAGGGTGACCAGCATTTACTTTTCATATAAAGATCTTTTTTCGCACCACTTTAAGGTAGCATTTTTAGAGTTCAAAGTAATGGCTGTACCAATGGTTTGTAAATCAATACTTCATGAGTATAACATTCTCGACTTAGATGGTAAATATGGTAAACGTTATACCTGCTAAACATCAGCATGTTATCATTGTCATTGTGAACATTTGCATGCTGACATTAGTTCAAAGCATCGTTGTGCAGAGCTGCCTTGCATCACCCTAAACTCTTAGTCTTGTTATTTTATAGTTAGCAGTTGAGACTGGCAGGTTACATGAGAAAGACCAATAAGAATTACCTGTCGCCAAATTATAAAATACATCTAAATATGACCACATGGATACATCTTCTTTTGGTCTGCCATAATGACTCTCCATGAAGCAGTCATCAGTCTTTCTGCTCACTTTGACCATTAGGCAGTAATCAAGACATTCTGACAGGCATTCAAACGAAAGAAGCTCTTCATCAGTTTCTTATTAAGATGTGTTAGTTTTGGCGATTGAGTTTTTAGAGCCTTCTGATAGATTAGGGAAACAAGCAACTGTGACTGATAAGAGATGTGGCTCAGTGAGTGTGGACTGAAATGATTTATGGAATATCAATGGTTTGGCTCGCTCCAAGCTCAAACCCCTTTCCTTAAAAAGAAATTGAAAATTAAAGTTTGATGACTTTGCTTTTTAAGACTGAATAGAATTACGGTACAAACACAATTTTAGTTGCCAAATGAGCAGTTTCATGGAGCAGTAATTACCAGTTACATCACTGTTTAAACACTGTTGATCATGATTGGTACTTCTCACACACACACGCTCTGACAGATTGGGGTGAGGCCAGGCAGCAGGTCTGGTTCCAGCCCGCTGTCCTCTGGTAGTCTCTTCTCTCGTTCTCTCTCCCTTGTTGTCTTCGTTGTGCTCCTTGTTGGAGTCTCAGAGGCCCCTGTCGCTCCCTCCTCCTCCGCCTCCTCTGCTCTCTTCATCGCCTCTGAAAGGAACCTTGCTGGGCCCAACTGTCTGTGTAACGAGCTGGGCAGGACGGTCACAGTGGGGTATGCAATTGTGTCTGTCAGTATGTTTACACTTGCGCCTGTGTCTTTCCGGTGAGCACTTTTTTAAAGGCCGTCTCCCCATGAAAACCTACTTTAGGCTGTATTTGCTGTTCCCCCGTTTTTTCCTCATCTCACAAACACACACACATGTTCCCTGCTCTCTGTGATCCTCCAGCACTCTTCCACAGCATGGAGCAAGGGGAGGAGGTGGAGCAGGAGGCTAATGGATATGTTTGTTTACCTATTTGTCCTTGACATGATCAATTGATCAGCAGGCTAATTCACTGCCACCATGGGCTCATTACATTTCCATTTAAATTGCAAATGGATTTCTTCGAGGTGTCATCTTCCTTTCCCATTTCCACTGTGTGTCTGTGTGTGTGCATGGCGTGGATGTACAGTAGAGGTGTATGTCTGTGGACACCTCCACACAACATAATGCCCTTGCATGCTTTAATTTATTTGTGTGCATGAGACAAAAGTTTTATATCAGAAGACTGTCACCCGTGTCTTTGTCTTCCTTATTTAAATGTTTTATGGAGTACAATAGGGATAATTAACTTTATCATGAAGTGGATGTCATTAAATGGCTGCATCAACACTCCGCACATGGCGCACACACAGTCCCGTGGGAGAAGTGTGAACTAATTCCTGGGCAGTAAAACCCTGTGATTATGTGTAGCTGTGAAGATTACAGTGAACGATTACTGATGTGGAATTTAAACAGTGGGGAATGAACAGCCAAATTGAGCAGCAGCAGATTGACATTACCGCAGATGAGCTTCTAGTAAAGCTGTTTGCACTGCAGAGTTGCATTTTGAATATTTCATTTAAATAGCATTTCTGGACATTAGAACACTTGGATGAAAACTTTATTTACTATTACTATTTTACTATTTTAAAATAATTGATTTTGGGAAAGGTGCTTATTCGCTTTCTTGCCGAGAGTTAGATGAGAAGACTATTACTGCCACTCTCATGTCTGTGAAACTGGAGTGGGGGGACAGTTAGCTTAGCTGAGCATAAAGACCCACACCCACAGGGAAAGAGCTAGCCTGGCCCTGTCTGAAGGTAAGAAAGTCTGCCTTTGAGTGGCTCTAAAGCTTACTTATTAACACGTTTTTCTATTTAAACAATTTCAACAAACAGGATATTATGTCTTAATTAGTCTGTACATTATTTCTGTCAGACAGAACCATGCTAGCTTGCTGTAGCTTCACATTTATTATACAGACATGAGAGTGGTATTGATCTTCTAAGAAAGCAAATAAGGGTATTTTTCCAAAATGTGGAACTATTCCTTTAACTGAGAAGATTAAAAAGCTCACGTCAACTAGATAATTTCTGTTGTTTTCAAGTAGCTCTAGTATTAAAGATGAAAATCGACAGTCCACATGGATGGACACACGGACGGATCCATGAATGGCAGGGTCTTTACTATGACATCTCATGGGATTCATTTATTTCATTGGCTTGTTTGGCCATAATGGGCTTCATATGATGACTCCTCACCCCTGTCAGATTCCACCATGATCCAAACAAACACACATTCATCACCATCGAAAACATAAACACACACACACACACACACAGCTCCGATCAATGGTCATAAATTTGATTCCTGACAAGCCTGACACCCACGAGGCCTTTGGTCACTCTGTTTCCCTTGACCACTCCTTATGCAACACACACTCATAAACTCGCACATGCACACACATACACACACACACACACACACACACACACAAAAGCACCTTTCCCCTCTCTCACTCCTTCCTTCCCCTGACACACTTGTCAAGGACCTCATTGACCCCTGACCTCGCCCCACTTGGCACTGTTATTGATTTTTTTCCTCCGACCCTCTCAATCTGGGATGAAGAAGGGTGAGAACGGGAGAATTAGTCGCCATAGTCAGGTATAAAGGCGGGGATGCTGAGGATGAAGGGTAGCAATCAATGCCTGCTGATGGCTGAGCTTGCAGCAGCAGAAACAACACTCAGCCATGGAGAAAATCAAAAGGGCTTGAGGCACGATATGGGAGCAACACTGATGGTGTGAGGGAGAGGAGGCTGGTGGGAGGTCTTGTTTGTTGTCTTGTCATGTTTGGGCTTTTTACAGAGTATTTATTGATGTGAAGAAATAGCAAAAAAAGATTGACGATAGGATAAAACATTACAGTAATAATTAGTAAACTACAGCATTATTGTACAGTCATCTGTGGTGGAAGAAGTATTCAGATCTTCTACTTAAGTAAAAGTACTGTTTGGTAGTTTAATGTACAGCAATACATCATATTCTAAGATCATCGAACGGTTGTTGAGTCACTGTCCTGTGAGAACCCCCACATCTCTAACAAGTCAACTTTTTATGAGCTCAGATATACAGCCCTGTTTCCTGCTTTGTGCTGATGCATTTTCCACCCATTCCAAGGTTTTTAAACAATTTATTTAGATAAATAAGTAGAATCATTTTGTTTCACTCAGAAACATTAAAATTCAAAATCACCATATTTGCAGTTACACGGTTTCCACTGGACCGGAAGGGTATGAAAAATTGTAATCTGAAAAGTAACTAGTAACTAAAGCTGCCAGACAAATGTAGAGGAGTAAAAAGTATATTTGCCTGTGAGATGTAGTGTAAAGTTATATAAAATGGAAATACTCAAAGTACAAGTACCTCTAATTTGTACAATGGTTGTACAATGAGGGCGGCTCAGACAAAGTGACTGAAATTAAGCCTCATTGTAGTTCAGGCAGGCATGAAAGTTATGCCAAAGTCACAATTTCCACACACCCTTCAGTGATATATGTCCACCACCAACAAACATTTGCTGCTCATTCATTCTGCACCCAACAACGCTGACCTCTGCATTATGATGCTGTGTGCTTTCAAAACTGTAACTCCCTCTTCCTGTTTTAGGATTCAGGTGCTTGTTTCCTCTCATCTCACCACATATACGCACTAATAAAGGGGAAAACTTCCGAAATTCATGTTCATCTAATCTGTATTTCAGGCTCGGCTGGGAGGTTTGTGAGCTCAAGGACAGCCTGTGTGAAGTTTGCTTAGATTTGTTCCACGGCATCACATTAGCTACAAACTGAAATGCACATTATTGAAGTACATGTTTAAAACCTTGACAAGAGTGTCCAGACTAAACTTTGCTTTACTGTCAACTAGACATGCAGAGACTCACCACTCACACACGGAGGAAAAACAGCACCTTACCTGTTTCTCTCTGAGATGTCTCAATTTCCATTAATCACACCGTGGAACATGGAGGAGGCAGCTGGTCAAATCTTCCACCACCATTGTTTTTCAGTTCATTCTCTATTTTTACCCCTTAAAGCTAAACTCCCATTGGCTTTTGTTTCACGTTTTGTATTGCAGGAATACAACTAACCTGAGTTAACCCAAATAAATTAGGTGTCTTTGCATAAGATGTCAATGTTTTTTATCTTAAACTTTTCTGAGACACAATGACCTAAGGCTGCATTAAAGACAGAATAAAGATCATCCGGTGTGACCTGATCCTATGAGCATCACACTCCTATTTTCTGGCTTAGAATGAACTTCTACTTCACAGTAAACAAACACATGTCCAGATGTTGTCTTGTCTGACAACGTGGGCTTGTCTTTCCTCATACATGTTAGTCACTGAGCGTGTATGCATTTGAAAATTGTAACATGTGAGGTATCTGTGTGGTTCAGCAGATCAGAAGTCAGATTCTCAGAAAGGTGACACATTTTTCTTTTTGTCTGTGCTTGTTTTTGCATGTCACACACAGATACATCACATAGATGTTGATACGTGTGTGCTCTCTTTTAGTGGTAAGCAAAAGATTTTTAAGCAACCATGGGTCCTGCTTTAACGCAGCTTGCAATAATCCGTTCTCGCTTCTCCACTCCACCACCACCTCCTCACGGATCAGGTTAGAGATTTCACAGCAGTGTTCGGAGGTGACACAGTTAGACATAATCTTTTTTTCTTATTTAATTTCCCACCATCCTCTCAGCTGATTCTCCCCCTGTCACTTTAGACGCAGCTGAGAGACTGATTTGGCTTCCATAATCTCTTCTTGCATTCCCCCCTCCTCTACTTGAAGAAACCTCGAAATATCATAAGGAGATTATTTCATTCGTAATTGATTGAGTGGTTCCTCACCACAGACCAAGATACTTCAAAGTGTCTGAATTAAGACTTGTGGTGGGGTGACTGAGGCAGGGAGGGGGTGTGAGGAGGCAGCTTGGCTCCATGAGGCTACTGTCGGGGTCGAGCAGCTGAGCCTCTTTGGCTGGCAAATAAGAGTTGAGTCTGATCCTGTGATGGCAGCTAATTGGCTAAAGCAAAGACGTATCGGTCAGGGGAACATTTCGATGAGGCTCCTCAGCTCCAACAGAATGGTTTTCTGGCTACAACTTGATCCAGACACGCACGAGGAAGAAGTTTGTCAACTTCAGACACCTTTGGCCTTTCCCAGACAAGTTTTCTCTCTTGCAGCACACATTTTCTTAAGATTTTTGCGGTTAAAGGAATAGTTTGACATCTTAGGAAATATGTTTTATTGCTTTCTTGCCAAGAGCGAAATGAAAAAATTAATACAACTCTCATATCTGTCTGGAGCTGGAGCCTGGATGTGTTAGCTTAGCTTAGCAATTCAACTGAAACTCTCTTTCCATAAAAAAACTGAAGTATAATGCTATATGGGGACTAATTCTTGTAACTGTTTTTATGCTGAGCTAAGCTAACCATCTCCTGACTGTTGCTTCATTTTTATCATACAGACATGGGAGTGGTATCAATCTTCTCGAGTAACTCACAAAGCAAGTAAGCTTGTCCTGTAAAATGTTGAACTATTGGTATAGAATGCAGATGGGGTCCAGTATTTGTGACTGTTATTGACCACAGGAATGCAAATTCTGTGCCTGAATATCAAGTCATTTGTGAAAGCTATACTTACAATTTCTAGCCTCAAAAGCTCTTCATCCTTCTCTTTCAGCTTTAAATGCTCGTTCCTTCTGATTTCTAGCTTCCTGAGTGCTCAGCATTTGAACTCCCAGCCTGCTCATACCTTCCTGCAGCCTTCAAGCTCTTCCCTTGGTGGTGGAGATGCTGTCGACCCCCTCGTTGTCTGCGGAGTCAATCCGAGTATCAGGTTAAGTATTATCCTGCCACTCCCTATCAGGGGGACGCACAGATCCTAAATGATCACTTATGAGTCTGAAGCAATGTCTTTGGGACCTGAAAAAGAGAGGTGAGTCTCCATTTCAGATCTTTTCACCCCCAAATCAACCATCTCCATCTAATTTTCTCCACATCTCCCCTTTTCTCTTTCTCCCCTCTCTTTTCCCCCCTCATTTCCTTTCTCTTCTTCCTTTTGTCCCTCCATCACCCAATTCCTCACTATCAGTCCTGACCCAATGCTGATCTTAATCCTCTTACCTCACGGCTCCATTACCCACTTCAGCCATTTTTGCATATAGTCCAAAGAAAGAGGGCCTCCTCTCCTCTTTCTCAAACCCCCAAAGCCCAGTCCTCCAATCCCCCCAAATATAGATCCCTCCAAACCCTGCCACATATACCATCTCTTATTGTATATGATTTCATTTTCAATCAAATGTGGATGTTTTTAAATCTGAGGGGACAATTTTATGGGGGGGCACTGAGGCTTTCCAGGGAGGGAGGTAAATTATTCGTGCCCCTTTTCTTCTTCCAAACCCTTATCCAAATTGAAAATGGCATAAATCAGTTCCCAGGCGGGTGTGGCCGAGCTGTGGGATTATCTCCTGTTTTGTGTTGTTTTTAATCCCTAAATGCCACTTCTGGTCCTATTGCTGCTGATAGGTAAATGCTAACTTAGCTGTGCTCTGCTCATTTGCTGTATAGAAATTTACCACGTCATTGTTGATAGCATAACAGAACACGAAGTCATCCTGCAGGCAATTTCTTCTGAAACATGCTTTTTCATGCTTGGTAATTCATCATGTCAGTTATCTCCCATTCAACTCCCATTTATGGTCTCTTCTTTTTCTCCCCTTTCTTTCCTTTCTAATTTACTGTTTCTCCCTCTCAGGGGAGAGATTAACCCTTAATCCCCTGATGTCCCATGGTTAATTGATATGATTTAACTATTACAAGGCCCTGGGTGGTTCCACACTGCTACCTCAGAGAGAGCGCGCCCTCCGCTGAGAACCAGGACCTTACCTCATACCCCCGTCCGACCCTCCCCTAGCCCCCACCCCACCCCACCACCACCTCAATCCTTTCCTCCTTTTTCTCTGCCGCCTTTCTCCCATCTCTCTTTCATCTCCCATCTTGTTGTGACTCCCCTTACTCTCCACCACGTCCCCTTCTCCCCTGACTCCCATCTCTTTTGCTCCCAAGGGTCACCATTCAGAAGCAGTTAGTGGAGCAGGCTGGGAGTTTGACTGCACCTTGAGACCAAAGTTCAGTTGAAAGACGAACACTAAGTGCTTTGAGATATTATGTATTGTATACTGTATATAATTGGAATTATGTTTGAGTATGAAAATAAAAGGAGCTAAGGAAAGGTTTCCCCTTCCAACCCCTTTGCACATTTCCAGCTTACCACTGAAATGAGACATAAGAAATCACCAAAATACAAAACATTTCTATACAATATGAGACGTACATGTGGACATAATGTAAGAAACGGTGTAAGAAATGTTTGAATGATGATCTGAAATGATTTTGTTACATTGACTTTATGTCTTTGTCTGTCTGCCTGTTATTAAAACATGCCAACGCTTTAACCCTACCAGTGTTTATACCATAGCTTTACCAAATGAGCTCTCACATTCAAAATAACTTTTTTCTTTAAAAAAATAATTACTTTTTTAACCTTACATTAATGGTCATGCCACATGTTGCCAAGAACCTACGGGGGCTTATGGTCATGAAGGTAAAAAGTGAAACTGCTGCTGTGTATCTCTGAGTGGATTTAATACTAAACCACAGTGGGAAAATCCCAGGATTTTCGAGCATTCCCACAACAAATCCAGCGATTAGTGTGCATCTCTGTTGCTCATAATCTTTAAATCTTGTTTTGTGCAGTAGCAAGATGATGCCATAAAAATCCCATAAAGAGTCACAAAAAGGTTTTATACGTTACGCCTTCTGCATTTTAGTTGTTTTAAATAAATAAAATAAATCAGTTTGTTATTGTCTTTCACTTCCCTCACACTGCTTTTTGTTTGGCCTTGTAAACATTTACAATGTGGAATATTGGTTTACCAGAGAGCCTATATACTCTGTAGTTCTTTGTAGTTCAATAATTCCTGATGAACATTTTCTTATTGAAAAGGTGCAAAATATTGATATGATCAGTACTACCCTAGTGTCTGAATGATAAATATAAGACTACAGCCAGGACATAATTAGCTTGGCTGAGTATAATAACTGGAAATAGGGGGAAACAGGTGGCTTTATCCAAAAAAACCACCCACCACCACCCACAAAGCTCACTAATTAACACGTTTTAACTAATCTACACAAAAAATAAACAGTAAAAACAACAGTTTTGGGTTTTGCAGTGGCTCATAGCACATTTATTTCTTCTGTGTGAAGTCTGCCTGGTGACCACAAACGTTTTTAGACTTCGGCTTCTGTACGGATTCAAATTTCATTTTCATGTGTTAATTAATGAGCTCTGTAGAAATTATAGTAGGAGGAGTTACCTTTGGACAGAGCCAGGCTAGCTCTTCCCCCCTGTTTCCAGTCTTTATGCTAAGCTAAGCTAACTGCCTGCTGGATCTACCTTCAAATTTAGTTTACATACATGAGAGTGGTATCCATCTTCTTATAAACATTGTGAGAGACAGTAATGAACACTGAATCCAACAGTAATGTGTGGTTGACTTTGTTGTCTTATTGGGTAAAGTGCATTTGAGTGAGTGTTTGTGGTGAAGATTAGCTTTTGACACCATTACATTCCTCATATACATCCTTCTGCCCCTCAACCTGCGCAGAGTGTGTTGACTCTATTATCAGTCCGGTGCTGAAATGTTACACCCCGACTACAAATACGTAACATGAACTTCCTTTCACCACATCTTTATTCTCCCTCCTTTCTTGCTATATATACATAATCATTTTCTGACTTTCACACGCACACACACTTTACTCACGCATGACCACAACACAAACATACAGTAGGCCTATATCCCTGCCTACCCGCATTGAAACCTGAGAGTGTGTCGGTGAAATCATTGTCATATTTCTCAGGCTGCTGGAACATTCTGCCTAGGTCCGAAAACATAATAAACAGAGGGCCGCACTGTCTGCTCTCGGCTTTAGCATGTATTCGTAATGTGATCATTCTCGAACCCGCAACCTCCTTGTGCGCTTTTATCATCGGTTCAGATCTCAACATCCTTTCCTTGGCTTTCAAAGGAGAAAGAAACAATAAAGACCAAAGTGCTGTAAGTGATCAACCTACACAAATACTGAGATCCTCCCAATGTCCTAAATATAAAGAAAAATTATGTTAATATTGTCTGCAATGTAACGACCAAAAGAAAGTAACAATGTAATGAACAAAGCGTGTGTTTTTGGTGTGTGTGTGAGTAGTTGTTACCTGAGGACTTGGCTATGTTTTCCTTTTAATCTCTGTGTAAGTGTTAAGGGAACATGTCATCAGACGGTTGGAGGTGTTTGGGGTTTGGAGTGTTATGGGGGGAGGGCTAGAGGCTGTGTGTGTGTGTGTGTGTGTGTGTGTGTGTGTGTGTGTGTGTAAAATCAGGATTATGTGTGTGCATTGCCCTGCCGTTTACCTTTTGGCTCACCTAAATGTCTGCGTCCACACGTCTGTCCTCTCCTCCCGCTCATCCTTGCCCTGCTCCTCGTAGCCCCTGTAAGTCACCGAGGTATTTCCACAGCAGTGTGTCAGTGTTAATATTTACTCTGATGTCATGGTTGGACACAGGGGTTCCTCCTCGCCGCTCAGCGTACACCTCTAACAGCTCCTCGGTCATGTTTATAACACTGAATGCCAAAACTAGATGTACGTATGTGTGTCTTGTCAATCATTACTGTTTTATTTCAAGCATTCAGATGTTCGAATTTAGTTTAAACAATTAAGTTTGTAACTCAGATGAGGCCATCACCTTTATGTTAAATTTGGTGCAGTGTTGCATCGTGGCATGTTCATCAAACACTCCCTTTTGAGGGTCCCAACTAGTACAAATATTTTACACATTAGACACTCAAATAAAATGGTGGGCAGTAATAATGGTGCACTATAGCAAATAGGGAGTGACTTCATCCCCAGTTTTGAGTTTAATTAATCATAAATACCATTAATGATTGCTCCATTCCATTTTGGGTAATTAATACAGGGCCTGGGTCTGTGTGCATGATTTCAGGTACCAGGACCTGTGCACCTGATTGGAATGCAGCCATTATTAATATTACAACACAGAAAAACATGTATCCACCTGTCCAGCTCCATATTTCTTTTTTGTATTCCATTTATCCCGTCAACTGTTAAGGAGCAGGAAAAACAGACCTTTTCATAACTTTCTGACAAGGGTTTTTTATGTAATTCAAAAGGATTTTAAATTAAATTGAATTTAAAGATCTCACAAAGTAGGTATTTTTTCTAAAGATATAAAGGAAATCACTCTATTTCAGTTCATATGAATCTTCAAATCGCCAAATTTGGATTTGCATGATTTAAATTAGACTGCAAAAATGTGGAAATGTATAAACAAAGTATAGCCACATTCACAATGTATGTTCTTCCTGTATTAAAGTGAATTTATCCCCAGTTACACACTTTTCTGGCACCAGTTAGCAGCTTGCTACTTTTCCAGGTATGCCTTAAGAACCTGTTGCATTCAGCACTTGTGGAAAAGACTGTATCACACATTCACTTGTCATTACTCAGTAGGAAGGAAGGAAGTTCTGTATAGAGGACTGTATACAGGTACTGAGTTTACATTTAAAAATTCTTCTGACACACATCATTCATTTTATCCTGCATGCATTGCACAGAACTTTTTGTTTCAATTTGCATATTGTATGATGTAGTTAGCTGTCAGTTACTGACCACTAAAATGGCCTTTTCACAGCAATAATTTAAATTTTTTGTAATAGTAAGAAAGAGCAAGTGTTACTAATACCGTGAATGATGGCTGTGTTGTGTTCCAGTGTCCCCAGTAAGCCATGACAGTGTGACAGTGAGACAGCATGAACAATACCACAGCACTGAAACTGAAGGAGCTAAATGGAATTCAGCCATACTTAAATGTAAATATATGTGCCTTCTTTCTGAGACATGCCATAATGTCTTTTGCACAATGCATTTCGGGATATTTTGAGTCCACTATATAATCATTATTTCTAGACAGCTGGACAACGCCACACACTTGTGAACACAATCTCTATAGAGGAAATGGTAAACAATTTGGTACACAGCATAAGAGTTGCATCCTTTTATTCAATCACAAAAAGTTACATTGTTTTGTGTTTTGGGGTTAATTTTTTTCTTTAATCAAGACTCATGTCTATGTGCCTGTGTGCTTTTCTGTGCAGTAGTATGTGTGACGTTAAAGTGTTTATCTTTTCAAAGCGGCGTCTCCATGGAGCTGAGTTGTCTCGGTCAAACCTCTGGGTCACAGGGTCGTGAACCCTAGGTAAACTTCAAGCTGCTGCCTCCCAGCAGGAGAAAGAGGCCCAGGCAGTCTGTTCAGCAAATCAGCTGCACTGAACATAAAGGGCAATGCCATAGATCTCATTAACTAAAATGAAAACTCTGAAAAAACACCATAAATATAATTACACCCATGAAGAAAAAAATCAAATATGTTGCAGCATGTGTCAATGTTTAGGAAAAATTTAATTTTTACAAATCCTATTTTGTGTCTCATTCAAAACTGGGCTTTTTCATTTGTTCAGGCTACAGCTGAGGCACATTTCACGTTGACAGACCTGTGAGATGCTAAAAAATCCCCTTCACATGAAAGCCACAAAAGATACTTGTTAGTATGATATGTATATTGTCTATTATCCCTCTCTAACCTTCATCAGAAAGAGTTTAAAAGTACTTTTTCGGTCCTTCAATTCTTTCTTGGATTTTGTGTTTCTCCCAAATCATTGTTTTCTCTGCTATTACAGCGGACTATCAGATTTTTAATTGGCCCTTGGCAACAATTTGACAGTCGATAGAGCAACGACCCTCATTAAACACCTATTTCACTTCCATTTGGTATCAAGAGGAAAAAAACAGAAGAAGAAAAACACAGTCAGCAGAGTCTGTTGATTGAAAACAATGATGATTTAGTTAAACTAAGAATCCAATGCCTCCCTCCCTCAGCCCTGCGATCAGCACAGAAAAACACCTTATCCAGTCGATCCTACAGAGAGAAAAAAGAAAAGCTGGCTCCTTTTCTTTATCCCCAAAGCAGGATAACAGCCCGCGTTAGGGGAATATCCACGCCTGCCAATTGCAGTAATGGCCCCTAATTCCAAATTAATTCAGTCTAAATGAACTGTCAGAGGGAGATTGATTTGTTGGAGCTGCTGTCTTGATGAGTGCTGTCATGGGAGGGGGTGATTAGGAGCTGAGGCCTGCGTCGCTCTCCCACAGCCTGAGGCTTTGAGGCTGGATTTTTTTTTAGCAGACCTGGGCCTGAGCAGTGGCAACACTGGCTGTTTCTGGGATGACAGGTAGGGGACATGTGGCCACTTGGGATGACGTCCACTGAGTAGGTGGAAGTGGGGAGCAAGCGGTCTGGGGCAAATTTTCCATTTGAATTGATGGGACAATCTGATGTTGATGGGAAGGTTGATAAGATTTCTGAATAGTGTGTGAGACTTGTATAAAGAGAGAATTTCCCACAAAAAGCTCTGATATACTCCAGAAAGACCACCTCATTTTCAATTACTTCCACAGTCTTGTGGGTTTCTTTGTGTTTCATCTATAAATTGAATTTCAGCCTCCTTCACACCAAAAGTTCCTTCTGCATATAGTTTCAGGCTTTTTCTATGAAGACAACCTTATTAATAGGCTCTCTTCAAAGTTAATTAGCTGTGGAAACGAGGCCAGGGGCACTGGCGTTTCTACCCCAGAGGACTTTGCTATCCCCGCTGATTCCCAGGCTAGGCTAATTATTTCCCAATAACCTTACTTACTGGCCATGCTCCCTCCTCTGGGCCTGAGCCTAACAAGCGTCACCCTGCGAGTCGATAGGCTGTTCTGCTTGGAAGTTTTTAGCCACCTGCCTCCCTTCATGCCCGCCACCCCAGAGATGATTTCCTCCTCTTCCTCCTTCTGAGAGGAAGCAAGTTCAGAAGCTCTCGGAGCCCCAAACATGTGGAGGCGAGAGGGTGGTGGCTTTCTAAAGGCGCTGCTGTTTGATGTCAGAAATTAAATTCCTTCAAATTCGCCATTAACGCTATTACTTAAAGTATTGGACACACCCCTAAGTATCCCAATGGCATTATGTCTGCTGTCATTAATTTTGCCCTCTCCTGTAGCTCTCCCTGCGAATATCAATATCAGAAAAACCTAAATAGTTAACCTTATTACTTTGGCTGTTTACTTTGACTGTTTATTTACTTTCTTATTTATATATTTCCTCTCCCAAACCCAAAGCAGAATTGTCTGCTCTCAATATACGGCACATATGAATAAATATGGGCCACATACATATTCTGAGGACTGAAAAGCTGTTTATCATGCAAAGAGGGAACATCAGAGGCTAAGAGGGGAGGTGGCTAAAATAGGCTGAGCTATTAGAATAGATATTAGAATATATCAGAATATTGGAAATTAAATGTGAACTTGTGATCCTTTGACATACTTGAAGATGAAAGGAGAAAAAAACTAACTCGCTAAAGACCAACATTTAAGATAAGAGTTAGGCTAACCGTATAAAATAGCATTTTCCAGGTGAAAGTCATGATAATTATTGGAATGTAGCGTCTTACCCTTTACAGCAGACATGCATAAAGTCAGCCTTTTATCTATGATATATTTTTCTGACCTTTTCTACTGCAAATGTCTGATTAATTACTGCATGTGTTTGTTAATACAGGAGTGTTTTTCTCATACAGCCATGCTGCATTAATCCCCCTTAAAGCTGTCCCATTACAATCCTCACTAAGCACACAGACAGAGGCCGCTCAGAAGCAGCACTGCACATACACTAAAAGACCACACACACTAAAGGTCAGAGAAACATGTTTTTCTTCTTCATTGATACCGCTCATAACAGATTAAATGCGAGGTTTCTTCATAATAACTGAAGGATGCATGACATGTATCTTTGGTAAGTTTGTTGTTTTTTGCAGACCTGCCATGCATCCAGCTTTAAGTGCTGTTAATTCCTGACAGCATCCAACAACACAATCCAAGAGATGTTTGTCGGATAAGATTAATTTCGGCCTTAGACACGAGATGTTACTTTGTTGTTCTTGTAATCGTTTGCCACTACAAATATTTTTAGCAGATCAAGCACAAAGTGAGTTGAGAGTTAGCAACCTTCTTGAGGTTTTAGTGGATGAATATTATATATATTCCTGTCTTGTCCCGTAAGCACCTCAATATTCCGAGAAAAACACATTCAGATCATATACAGCTATCAGTATCAGCATAATCTAATGAAAGATCTGAAAGGATTCTCCTTTTGTGCCATCTGAAGAAGGTGTGCCTTTTCCAGATTTATTGAACTAAAGTAATTTCTCCTAATAATACTGTATTTTTGAGACGATTTCTAATGTCTATTCAGTATTTTTGTTTAGCCTCTGTTACTCAAACAGATTCACACACATCATATTTCATAATCACATTTATAACGTTAAACAGATGAGGTAAAATAATTACATGTTACAAAAATATTTGTTCTTGCTTGAAATGACCAATAAACATGTGATGTATGTTTTTTTAAATTAATGGTCTCTGTAATGGTATTCTGGGGGGCTAAAACCCAATACAACGGTATTAGTCTAACATCAGTTCATATAGCGATAGGCTTATCGCTGTGTTAGTTGAAGTGCGTGAATTACAATCCAACAGGCTACTAAACAATTTATCAAACCACTTACAATGTTATAATAGTTAAGATAGCAATCTCATGACAAAATACAATGGTTAGCATCATTTTTGTCTTAGCATTAAAAACAATTAAAAACATCTTGGAATAAGGAACTTGTCCTTACTTAGAGGTCGCTTATTATCTGTATCACACTGCAGGACACACTAGCTTTTATGTGTCACACAGTAGTCTCAGCTTGTAAAGCTAACCAAGGTGGTCAGTCTTTTTTGACAGCTAATCTGGATGAAAGGAGAAACATGACCTTACAAGCCAGCTGATTCATCTCACTGATTTTCAGGCATTACAGATTTGCTTTTTTAACAGAAATATCCCCTCCAGGGAAGTGAATAGATTAAAACCCCTGAACCACCCTAATTGTCAACTGATGGAATAGGTGCAAAAACATAAAACACCATCAACAGCATATTACTTGTCACTGTCTTCTCACTAAAATGGTGCAACATTCACAAAACACTTGAAATTAGAACCATCAGAAAATTGTTCTCTTATCAGGCTGTGGTAAATTAAAAACCTTAATCTTATACCTTTCAAAATAATTTATATATATATACTGTATATCATGTATCCAGAGAAAGACAGAAGAAAGACATGAAAAAGAAGCAAAAGAAAAGAAGAATAAAATAAACACAAGTGAATTCCCTTCTTTTCTTTTCATGGTCTTTAATCTATTTCCACCTGAAGTTTCCTTTTGTCCTCCCATCATGCACCTGGGGCCATAATAGAACCCGGGTGTCTCATTTCCCTGATGGACCTTGGCAATGCCTGACACCACTGTCCACACACTCGTTAACAACTTTACTCCTCCTGTTGCCCCCGGCGATGCACCGGATGGATGGACGGCCCAAACGTCTCCTTGTCGAACTCTCACTCCGTGTCTCTCCATATCATTCCTCTTCCTCCTCCTCTCAGCCTCTTCCTCTTGCAGCATCGCCTTCTCTGCCTCTACAGCTCTGACCTATCACTGCTCTGTTTCTTTGTTTTTTCCTCATTTGTTCAAGAATAGAGCAATTCTGCTTTAAGCCCCTTTTTGATCAATACAGAGTGGGGCTTTCTGACTGCATACATCCTACACCATGGCAGCTTTGCCTATCAATATTATTTAAATTTTCCTTATGGCCCCAAACAATCCGCTGCATTATTTAGAAGGCGTATGGTCAATTGCACATTATCTACACAACATTAACAAGTAAATGGTGTTTGTGCGGAATCTATCTAACAGTAGTCACTGAGCGATGTGGGGACTTGCATCTCGCTCACACTGGACAGTCAATATGGTGGGTTTAGTCTCTGAATCCAATGTGTAGATCTCCTTATCTGTCTCTCACTTATATGACATTTTGTTAATTCAGTAAGGCTGAGAGATGCTGGTGTCGTTGAGAAGAATAAGTAAGAAAAAACATCAGCTATTAGAGAGAAAAATATCCACAACATACATCTATAAACTGCAGGTAAAACCCACACTTTTTTATAGTCTCAGTTTCCTTTGTTGCCCACTACTAAATGAAACTGCCTTGTTCAATCCAAAGCAGCAACACAACCATAAGTGTAATGTACTTCTAGATGTAGGAAAGAATGGGCTACACTAACAGCCGGGTCTCATTTAGTGTGGAAATGTTTTCCCATCTCCTGAGTTGAAAGGGGAAATATTCATTAAGGAATAAATCAAATGAGCCATGACTGCGACAAGGTTGCAGTGGAAATTCAATTTGTATTCATAAACAGCCACAAGCAAGGGGGCGCGATAATTCAGAAGAGTTGGGTTACTGAAGCTGTTTGCTACTTGTTATTTAAAAGAGCTATGTTGAGTGTGTGTGTGTGTGTGTGTGTGTGTGTGTGTGTGTGTGTGTGTGTGTGTGTGTGTGTGTGTGTGTGTGTGTGTGT